>JAKELJ010001299.1:0-10087 GCA_025594165.1 Tamias sibiricus
TCGATAAAGAGTGAGCATCTTTATCCTAGCATTTCCAGAAGAAAAAAAAAAGTTTTAAAAACTCCACTGTGATTGGACTAGGTTAGTCCCTTACTCATCTTTGATTTAATTACTGATGCCATTGGGATTCAGGACTTTGGCCAGGTATGGGTCCTCTGCCCCACATCTGAATTAGGGGTAAAGTATGTGGGTTGAAAGTGGGAAAAATTGATGTATTAACTGTTAGAACGGAGGTCAAAGGATTCTAGAGAGTAAAATCATAAATGTTCACAGCATGAATGACTTTTAAATAAATTTCTGGAGTTTTGGAGTGTGACTGTAGGGCCTCTAGCACACATTACTGTTGGGTACTGTTGTGTGTCCAAACCTGTTAAGTTGGTTATGAATTATGCCTAGCCTTATATAAATAAAACATGAATGTAATCGAGGTAGTAAGTCTCCTAAGTGAGCCAAAGAGACATTAACATATGAAATGCTGGGGTGTGAAAAAGTGTTTCCATTAGTTTCTAGGAATGGAAGATCATTCACTGGCTCTCCTCTTCTTCATTCCAATACCCTCCTCCCTGCAGAGAGGAGAACTGTGGGTAGGGTAGGCCTCTTTGGATAGAGTCACTGCACAGGGTTAGAATGTCTCTTCTTTCAGATGATCCACTGGCCTGGTCTTGTGGTACTGGGAAAAGATCTAGCCATGTCTTCTTGAATGCTTCTTTTCCATTAGATCCTAAGGATGCCCAGATCAGTTTTGGACACTGAAAATTCTGCTGAGATAAGCAGTCAAACTAACTGGGCTTTGCTGAGACAGAGTAGCCTTTCCCTTTACTTTTAGGGCATTCAAATCTGCCTCATTGGCTACAGGAGCCCTCTATCGATTCTGGCCCAGCTTGCTTGAATTTCACCTTGACATTTAGGGTCAAAGCCCCTGTACTTTGCCTCCTTTGTCTAATATCTTCCTTGGAGACTTCATAAAAGAAGCAGTTGTGTACCCAAGGCAAGAAATTCTATAGTGCTAAGGCCCTGGTTAAAATTCCACCATAGTATCTGCATACCAACACTTAATTGTACCTAGTTATATATTCCCAACACAACTTTTGAGAAAATTTAGCTGTCTTTACATACCAGATGTACATTGTCTTTACATACCAGAATTAAAGGTCCAAAGAACAAGCAAAGAGGAAATCAAAGTTATATTACATTGCTCATGCACTCAAAGAATAGAGATCAGTAGTCTGAACTGGACTTTCAAAACCCCTTGTTAAGAACAAAGGAATCTGGTTCAGAGAATCAAACTTGGGGAAAAAAAAGAAAGAAAGAAAACATCTTAATGAACCAACTGTTTACTAATATGACTTCCATGGGAAGAATCTGACTCTAGCTCCAAACATTTCTGAATACAAATTGATCCAAGGGGATTTGTTTCCTTAACCCAAAGCCTGAAAATCATTTTTGTGAAATAGTCCACTGTATATAGTTTAAGTGTCATGCATTACCCTCACTAGGAGAAGTGGAAAATATCAAATTTTGTTAAATTAGTTTTTTTTATAGAAGAGAAAATAACACCCCAGGGACTCGAACGCCTGCTCTGTTTACTAAGTATTCTCTAATTGAGCCCTCCTCCAAAAATTTCACAAGCCATGTTAAAAATTCCCTCTAATTTAAATACTCAACAGTTTAGTATCTGAGGATGTCTCCTCCTGAGAAGGAAGGACTAAGGATCAGAAGGAAATGTGATATATAAAAGATATAATCTTCTCTTATGAGCTTCATGATTTAGGAAAGACCGATTTTTTTTTTTTTTTTTTTTTTTTTTTTTTTAATTGTATTTTTTTATTTTTATTTTTATAATTTTTAATATGTACAACTCATAGTGCATATATTTAGTATCTTTTTACATACAACTGTTTGTATACAAAGTATATTCGTGCAATTTAGGTCTTCAATCATGCATTAAGGAAAATGATATCCGTCTCATTCAACCACCTTTTTTTTTTCCCCCCCTCCCTCCCCTCTTGCTCCCTCCCTTACCCTCCCTTCCCTTGACCATTCTAGTGTTCCTCTAATCCTCCTATGTACCCCATCCAACAATACTTTGAAATAGCCTCCTTATATAAGAGAGAACATTTGGTACTTGGATTTTTGAGACTGACTAACTTCACTTAGCATTATGTCTTCCAACTTCATCCATTTACCTGCAAATGCCATTAATTTATTTTCTTTTATTGCTGAGTAAAATTCCATTGTGCGTATATACCACATTTTCTTAATCCACTCATTTACTGAGGGACATCTAGGTTGATTCCACAACCTAGCTATTGTGAATTGTGCAGCTACAAACATTGAGATAGCTGTGTCACTGTAATATGCTGTTTTTAAGTCCTTTGGGAATAGACCCAAGAGTGGGATGGCTGGGTCATAGGATGGTTCCATTCCCAGTTTTCCAAGAAATCTCCATACTGCTTTCCATAACGGTTGCACCATTTTGCAGTCCCACCAGCAATGTATGAGTGTGCCTTTTTCTCCACATCCTCTCCAACATTTATTGTTGCTTGTGTTCTTGATGGCTGCCATTCTGACTGGAGTGAAGTGAAATCTTAGAGTAGTTTTGATTTGCATTTCTCTAATTGCCAGCGATGTTGAACATTTTTTCATGTATTTGTTGATTAATCGTGTATCTTCTTCTGAGAGGTGTCTTCTCAATTCCTTAGCCCATTTATTGATTGGGTTATTTGTTTTTTTAGTGTAAAGTTTTTTGAGTTCTTTATATATTCTAGAGATTAGTGCTCTATCTGATGTGCATGTATTAAATATTTGTTCCCAATTAGTTGGCTCTCTATTCACCTCACTGATTGTTTCTTTTGCTGAAAAGAAGCTTTTTAGTTTAAATCTATCCCATTCATTAATTCTTGGTAGTAATTCTTGCGCTACAGGATTCTTATTAAGGAACTTGGGGCCTAATCCAACATGTTGGAAATTGGAGCTTACTTTTTCTTCTATTAGGTGTATTGTCTCTGATCTAATTCCTAGGTCTTTGATCCACTTTGAATTGAGTTTTGTGCATGGTGAGAGATAAAGGTTTAATTTCATTTTGTTGCATATGGATTTCCAGTTTTCCCAGCACCATTTGTTGAAGAGGCTATCCTTTCTCCACTGTACATTTTTGGCACCTTTGTCTAATATAAGATAGCTGTAATTAAATGTATTAGTCTCTGTATCCTCAATTCTGTACCATTGGTCCACCAGTCTGTTTTGGTGCCAATACCATGCTGTTTTTGTTACTATTGCTCTATAGTATAATTTAAAGTCTGGTATGGTGATGCCCCCTGCTTCACTTTTCTTGCTCAGGATTGCTTTGGCTATTCTGGGTCTCTTATTTTTCCAGATGAATTTCATGACTGCTATTTCTATTTCTTTGAAGAATGACATTGGGATTTTGATAGGAATTGCATTAAATCTGTATAATGCTTTTGGTAGTATGGACATTTTGACAATATTAATTCTACCTATCCAAGAGCAAGGTAGGTCTTTCCATCTTCTGAGTTCATCTATAATTTCTTTCTTTAGTGTTCTATAATTTTCGTTATACAGGTCTTTCACCTCTTTCGTTAGGTTGATTCCCAGGTATTTTATTTTTTTTGATGCTATTGCAAATGGGGTATTTTTCATCATTTCCCTTTCAGAGTCTTTGTCGCTGATGTACACAAATGCCTTTGACTTATGTGTATTGATTTTGTATCCTGCAACTTTGCCAAATTCGTTTACTAGTTGTAAAAGTTTTCTGGTAGAGTTTTTTGGGTCTTCTAGGTAGATTATCATGTCATCAGCAAATAGTGCTAATTTGAGCTCTTCTTTTCCTATCTTAATCCCTTTAATTTCTTTCGTCTGTCTAATTGCTCTGGCCAGAGTTTCCAGTACTATGTTAAATAGCAGTGGTGAAAGGGGACATCCCTGTCTTGTTCCAGTTTTTAGAGGGAATGCTTTCAATTTTTCTCCATTTAAGATAATGTTAGCTCGGGGCCTTGCATAAATAGCTTTTATTATGTTAAGATATGTTCCTGATATTCCTAGTTTTTCTAGTGTTTTCAACATAAAGGGGTGTTGTATTTTGTCAAATGCTTTTTCTGCGTCAATTGAGATGATCATATGATTTTTGTCTTTAAGTCTATTGATGTGATGTATTATGTTTATTGATTTCCGAATATTGAACCAGCCTTGCATCCCCGGGATAAACCCCACTTGATCGTGGTGCACTATCTTTTTGATATGTTTTTGTATCCGATTTGCCAGGATTTTGTTGAGGATTTTTGCATCTATGTTCATTAAAGATATGGGCCTGAAGTTTTCTTTTTTGGATGTGTCTTTGCCAGGCTTTGGAATTAATGTAATATTGGCCTCATAGAAAGAGTCTGGAAGAGCTCCCTCTTTTTCTATTTCTTGAAATAGTTTGAAGAGCATTGGTATTAGTTCTTCTTTGAAAGTCTTATAGAACTCGGCTGTAAACCCATCAGGTCCTGGACTTTTCCTTGTTGGTAGCTTTTTGATGACATCTTCTATTTCTTCGCTTGTAATTGATCTATTTAAATTATGTATAGCCTCCACATCCAGTTTAGGCAAATCATATGACTCTAGAAATCTGTCAATGCATTCAGTATTTTCTATTTTATTAGAGTACAAGTTTTCAAAGTAATTTCTAATTATATTCTGTATATCTGAGGTGTTTGTTGTGATATTCCCTTTTTCATCACGAATGTTAGTAATTTGAGTTTTTTTCTCTTCTTCTTTTCGTTAGCATTGCTAAGGGTCTGTCAATTTTGTTTATTTTTTCAAAGAACCAACTTTTAGTTTTGTCAATTCTTTGAATGGTTTCCTTAGTCTCAATTTCATTAATTTCTGCTCTGATTTTAATTATTTCCTGTCTTCTACTGCTCTTGGTGTTGGTCTGTTCTTCTTTTTCTAATGCTTTGAGGTGTGATGTTAAGTCATTTATTTGTTGGTTTTTTTTCCTCTTAAGGAATGAACTCAGTGCAATGAATTTTCCTCTTACTACTGCCTTCATAGTGTCCCAGAGATTTCTATATGATGTATCTGTGTTCTCATTTACCTCTAGGAATTTTTTGATCTCCTCTTTGATGTCTTCTTCAACCCCTTGTTCATTCAGTAGCATGTTGTTTAGCTTCCAGTTGATGGAGTAGTTTTTCTTATTCCTTGTTTTGTCGTTGATTTCCAATTTTATCCCTTTATGGTCCGATAGCATGCAGGGTAGTATCTCTATTTTTTTATATTTGCTGAGAGTTGCCTTGTGACATAATATATGGTCTATTTTGGAGAAGGAGCCATGTGCTGCTGAGAAAAATGTGTATTCGTTTACTGAGGGATGAAATATTCTATATATGTCTGTTAGGTCTAAATTGTTAATTGTTTTGAGGAGGCTTAAAGTTTCTTTGTTTAGCTTTTGTTTGGATGATCTATCCATTGGTGAGAGAGGTGTGTTGAAGTCCCCTAGAATAACTGTGTTGTGGTCTATTTTACTCTTGAACTTAAGAAGCGTTTGTTTGATGAATGTAGGTGCTCCATTATTTGGGGCATACAGATTTATGATTGTTATATCCTGTTGATGGATGGTTCCCTTAAGTAATAAGAAATATCCATCTTTGTCCCTCTTGATTAATTTTGGTTTGAAGTCTACCTTATTTGATATGAGAATGGAAACCCCTGCTTGCTTCCGCCGGCCATGTGAGTGATAAGACTTTTCCCAGCCTTTCACTTTCAGTCTGTTGATGTCTTTTTCTATGAGGTGTGTTTCTTGGAGACAGCAAATTGTTGGGTCATTTCTTTTAATCCATTCTGATAATCTGTGTCTTTTGATTGGCGAGTTTAGGCCATTAACATTCAGGGTTATTATTGAGATGTGATTTTTATTCCCATCCATTTTTATTTGACTTATGGTCTTTAGCTTGATTTGGTTTCTCTTCTGGTTGGTATTTCCTTTAGTTTAATATCTCCCTTTGTTGATTTTCGTTATCATCTTTCTCTTCTTCTTCATGAAATATGTTGCCCAGGATGTTCAGAAGTGCTGGCTTTCGAGTTGTGAAATCTTTTAACTTTTGCTTGTCGTGGAAGGTTTTTATTTCATCTTCGAATCTAAAGCTCAATTTTGCTGGATATAAGATTCTTGGTTGACATCCCTTTTCTTTCAGAGCTTGAAATATGCTATTCCAGGATCTTCTTGCTTTTAAGGTCTGGGTTGAAAAATCTGAACATAATCTGATTGGTTTCCCCCTATATGTAATTTGCTTCCTTTCTCTTGTGGCTTTTAGTATTCTCTCCTTGCTCAGTGTATTAGGCATTTTCATTATAATGTGTCTAGGTGTGGCTCTGTTGAGATTTTGTTTGTTTGGTGTTCGGTATGCCTCTTGAACTTGGTTTTCCATTTCATTCCTCAAGCTTGGAAAATTTTCTGTAATTATTTCATTAAATAGATTACTCATTCCTTTGGCTTGAAACTCTGCCCCTTCCTCTACGCCAATCACTCTTAAGTTTGGTCTTTTTATGCTGTCCCATAATTCCTGGATGTTATGTTCATGATTATTAACAAGTTTTGCTGTATGGTTTAAATTCTTCTCTAAGACATATATTTTGTCTTCATTGTCTGAGGTTCTATCTTCCAGATGGTCTATTCTGTTGGAGATGTTTTCAATTGAGCTTTTATTTTGGTTTATTGCTTCTTTCATTTCTGGAATTTCTGTTTGGATTCTCTTTAGAGCCTCTATTTCCCTATTGAAGTAATCTTTTACTTCCTGTATTTGTTTTTGGAGTTCTTTGTCAAAATGATCTTTTGCCTCCTGTACCTGCTCCCTCATCTCATTTTTGAGTTCATTCTTAAGTTCCATAAACATTTGGCATATGTAATTTCTAAATTCCATCTCTGGCATTTGACCAACTGTGCTTGCCATGACATCTGCCGATGAGGTATCTTGATTTGTTTGTGTCATTTTCTTTCCTTGTTTTTTCATGTTGCTTGTGTGTCTATTCTTCCTGCACTGTGGGACCTTGACTGTTTCGATTTTACCTTAAAGCCTTATGTTGTTCCTGTAGTACAATGCTATCAGATCACCTTATAATTCCTTTATACTTTTAAAACCTAACACTTTCTATTCAGAAAATCCAAGTTTGGTCACAATGTACAGATTTTGTTATCCCAGATATTATTTCCAATTTACTCTGTACGTTTCTGATAGGGTTTTATAGCTTCAAGTATTGGATACAGAGGTGTTATGTTTGGGAAGAAGGAAGTGTCTTGAATTGTTCTTTCTTGGAAAGTATGAAAAGAGATATCTATTGAAATGGTTTAGTGGAAGTGGTTTAGTATCAGTAGACGATGGAAGAAAGAGAATGGGGTTGACAATTAGGTAAAAAGATCAATTTATATATATAGTAAGTTGGAAAAGAAAAAAAAATGATAAAGAGTAGGAATTGGTGTAAGAGAGAGGAGAGAGAGAATCAAGGAAATAGAGAGTAAACTGTATATAACACCACTTTGCTACCCAATTCAATTGCGCCGGTTCTAGAAATCCCAAGTTTTGCGTATAACTTGTTTTTGGCTCTGTTTAGTATGCACTGGCAGCATGTAAACATGAAAGATGAAGGAGGAAGAAAAGATACAAGGGTGAGAAGGAGTAAAAGAATGAAAGAAAAAAGGGAGCGGAAGCAGATAAACACACTAACAATCAATGCGGAAGAAAAAAAAAAAAAAAAAAAAAGCAGAACAAAACAAAGCCAAAAAAAGAAAAAGAAAAATAAACAAACAAACATACAAACAACAACAACAACAACAACAAAAAAAAACCCCTCCCTGCAATCCAGAAAATCAAGCAGACCAATAAAAAGAAAGGGAAACAAAACAAAAAAAAAAAAAGTCAAACCCCAAGTCTCAGACAAAACGGGCCCTGGGAAGCCCCCCTCTTTTTTTCCTTTCCAGTTCAAACCAATTGCTATTGGATCACAGTCTGTGATCCTGTCAGTGAAATCAAGGCTGCATCCTAGGCCAGCGGCTGCACGGTTCAGTGAAGGAGTGGCCCAGGGGGACCGTGTGTGTCAGCAGATGAATGGCGCCGGGAAGGGGGATCTTCCAGAAGGCACCACCTCCCCAAGCCCACCCACAGTTGCAGTCCCCTGTGGCTGCTGTGCCAGCCTCAGAAACGCCTTCCCCTGCTGACCAACCAAGTCTCACCCAATTGTGTGTTGTCTTCAGAGAGCTGTAGAGTCCCTGGGTGGATGCAGCCGTCGCTCTCCGTCTCCTCCCCTTTGTCAGGACCAGCCCCTGCAGCTTTCAAAGATGGCGGCGCTCTCCTTCCAGTCAACAGTAGCTCCGCAGACTCCCAGACTCCCGTATCCTTGCCGATCGCACCGGGAAGCCACACCGAGGGTCACGTCAGGCGGAGTGTGGATTCGAACTGGTGTGTGGACCCGCGGTCTCCCGTGGCTCCCCAGCACCAATCCCGCCGGCTGTTATCGCTGGTTTTTATCGCCGGTTTCACGCTAGTGTGCAGTGAGTTTGGCTGGGGTTGCAGCAGTAGCGCGGTCTCCTCACCCTGACCTTGTTTCGCACGGCCTGTGCACCGCCCAGGCGGTTTTGCAGGAGCCTCGCGGCTCCAGCCGCTGCAGACAGCTTGTCTCTTTCTCTCTCTGGTAGTGGTAATCAAACCATCCAGGATATCGGTATTTTCAGTCCATATATATATATAATGAAAGGCAATTTATCTGCTTTGTTGGATTCTTTCTACGGAACTGTCCTGAAGTGCGGGTTCCTCTAATCCGCCATCTTGGATTCGAGGGATCTACTTTAATGACCTTTCCCAATTTCAGCCCCACTAAGTCCCCATAATAACACTTTGCTTATACAGATAATTTTCTCTTCAGTAGGAAATCTCACATGCTTTAATAACCTTTTCTCATAAATCAAGTCAGTGTGCTGTGAAGTCTGATGGGGTCTGGAGATAGGAGGGGTTGCCCACGTTGGGACTCTAATTGCTCTACTGCCCACTTCTGGCGCTCTAAGTGAGCTGATGTTGGCATTGGGACCTGGGAACATGGTTGAGTGGGCAAGATGGTCACCCCTCAGTGACGCAGAGTTGAGTGCAAAATAGAGAGAAATAGAGTATCTGAGAGAAGGTTCCCTATGAAGAGCCAAAACTGAATTTGTATTGAGTTTGAGGGAAAACTTGGATTGGAGATTCTTGCATGGGGCTTCTGTTATCTCTTAGGAATGCCATAGTTTTTATTTATCCAAACCTCCATTTATAAATTTAAAATATCTCTATTGGAAGATTCAGGTAAAGTAGGTGGTATTCTTTTGGTAGCACAAGATAGAAACCCAGCTCAAATTGGCATAGATGCAAAAGAAAATTACTGGATGGTGTTAGTGGTATACCTAAGGAGGGGCTTCAGGTACCATTTGATTCAGGAGAGCAAATGCTATTAAGGAGCTCTGTCTTTCTCTCTTGCCATTAGTTCACAATATGTATTTTCAGCTAGACCTTTACACATGGTAAGAAAGACAGTATCTGGCAACCTCCTGTTTTCACCTTAATAACAGGATCTAAAGGAAAAGAGGGCCTTCCTTGTTCCTGGTATGTTTTACCAAACTTCAAGGAGTTCTGTGACTCTGTGATTGATAACCTCAACATAGCCATGTGGGCTACTGTGTTTTGCAAAATTATCAGAGGAAGGAAAAGGCAAAAGTTTGCTGGGACTAACCCAATCTCTGTCACCTCTATATTACTGTTTTCTCTAACCTACCTTACCTAACCCCAGCACATACAGTCATGCTGTAGTCCTGGCTAAAATATTCTGAAAGACAGCCTTGTATGATAAAAATCAATAAGTATGATACAACCAACACATTACAGTTGTACATTCTTATTGTAACACCACAGCCAATTGCCTGATGCCACTGACCTTAGCAGTTTCACAAACACTATTTTATCTAACAAAATAGGTGACTGTTTTAAGTATTTTACAAATATTAACTAATTGTTGTCAGTTTTCTATATTATACACTAGAAAACTGGGGCTCAGAGGAATTAAAGTATGT
>JAKELJ010001300.1:0-10080 GCA_025594165.1 Tamias sibiricus
TTTTTTTTTTTTTTTAGTCAATTGACATTTCTTCAGAGAGTTTCACAACCAAAGAGCAAAATATACAGTATTTTCTTTTGGTTTTCTAAAAATAGGTAAATAAGAATTAATTAGTGATGCCCTCTAGCAGCCTATTTGCCCCTTAAATATTACCATTTTTGAGGTGTTGGTTGCTGTAATAGTATTAAATTTCTGGTGTTGCAGATGCATCAACCATTTGTTTCTCAGAATCTAATAAATGATGAGTCAGGAAACATTTAAGTTGCATGCCCTAGCCATGATCTGAAAATTTCTCACTTAGCATACAAAGGATTTCAATTTAGAAATGAGTCATAAATTTCTGAGAAGATTTTCCTTGGTAATAATGGACATAATTTCCTAGTTACCAGGTTCTAACTGCTAGATTTACTTCTCAGGTGATTAGGAAGGGTTTCTGGTTTTGAGCATCTACACCAAATGGCAAAAAATCTTATCTTTTCCCCCAGTGGGTAAGGCCATTCCTTTTCAGAGCACAGCCTGAAGAGGGATGGATTTATTCCTGGATTTGACCCTGTTTGCTAATTGTTTGTCACCCGTCTGGTACATGTACAATTGTAAAGCAGCTCCATTGTTCTTGCATATCCAGGTCTAAGGTTTCCATATCTATAGTAGGACATGGGTTCCAATTTGGTTTTGACGACCTCTCCAGTCTTCTCCTGGTCCTGCTCATGGCTACTACCACACAGGTGGATCTCTAGTCCCACAAATCATTCTCCCAGCAATGCTCACTTTGACAATTGAGATACTAGTCCATAAGAGCATCCCTAATGGTACCACAGTTTACTGTATAATAGCTTCCTGGACTGCCTCAAAATTTAACAATGACTGTGGGAATGTCACCATTCCCCCATTTACAGGGAAATTCTCATTGTGGTCTTTTCAGTCCTTTCTTGGCAACAGGGGGAAGTTACTCCGGACTATTTCTTTCTACATGAAGGATATCTGAGCTCCATATTATTAAAGAAGCGTGCAGGCCTCCAGGACTGATGAGTGTCCACATATGACATGTCAATGGGTCTTCCCTGGTGAGAAAGTTGTGAGATGCAGGGCCTAAAGGTTTTTCAGGGAGAACTCCTTGGATCAACATCTGTTCGAGTATAAGAAGCAGCATTGTGCAGGATTGAAGGCAAGCTATGATGGAGTCTTGAACTGACACTACCACATACTAGAGCTTGTCTTCAAGAGGGACTGACAATGCAAAGTTGTCCTGAGTTTAGGAAGGTTGAGTTTCATGATCTTGTGTTGTGTAAGTCACCCAAGTGGACTATGCCAGAAAGAGGATCTGACCTGCAGGAGAGGTATTTCTTCAGATGAGGCAATTTCCAGAGGAGCCTGACAGATGAGAGCTGTCTGCCTGAAATGCTCCCAGCAGATGGGGTAATGAGTCCTTTCTTGAAGGGGTAAGATCTCAATGGACATCAGAGAATCTACAATGGAGATCTGGGGTGGAGCCATGCTCCAGAGAAGTTTGCTCTGACAATCTCTCCTACTGTTTCCCTTGATCTTTTATGAATAAGTTTTTTATTTTTCTACTAACAGTTTTGGTTCTTTGCCTTCTACCCATTCCTGCTTCCTTTCCCCCTCTTCCACAGATTTTAATCCCAAGAATACTATTATTCCTTCCCTATCTTATGTTTCCCTATAGCTTAATAATTTCCTAGAAACTTTGCTTTGAGTGTAGCCTGAGAGAAGTAAAATTGCCCCTGGAGAAAGAACAAAGATAAGAAACACGCAGAGAAACTAAATTTAATGCTTTGAGACATAACTGTGACACACATCATTTTTATCTTCACTTTTTCCTTTGCATTCTGCTAAAAACTTCCAATTTATCCTGTGTATCGCCGATTAGATTTTCTTAGGTTGAATTCTACTGTTTATTGCTTCTCAAGAACATTTGTTTTGCAGCTGCATCTTTTTTTTTTTTTTTTGATATTGTCATTCTTAGATAACATCTCTTAATTTTCATCTCTTCACTCATGCAGTTCTCTTTAGTGTTACTTGTACCTATTTTGTAATAGATGCATTTTCTTCATTTTTATTTGTTCTTTTTAGATATACATGACAGTAGAGTATATTTTGACTTATTTTACATACATGGAGTATAACTTATTCTAATTAGGATCCCATTCTTGTGGTTGTACATGATGTGGAATTTCACTGGTGGTGTATTCACATATGAACATAGGAAAGTTATGTTGCATTCAAATATTCACTTTTTAAATGTTGTTAGGACTTCTAGGAAAATGTGCATACCTGTCTGGGACCTTATTAAGTGTACTGATATGAAGTGTGTAATTCCTAGGATGCACTTCATCACTCCCATCCCATTTACTCTAAGCAAATTGTGAACTGTAGGATCAGAATTGATGTAAAGAAAGAAAGGAAGGAAAGAACTGAGGAGAGTAAGACCACAACAGCTTTGTATTTTGTGGCAGCTAGTTATTGTGGTCGGTACAGTCTCTGTGGCCTGGAGTTTCAGAGACCTCAGTAAATGGTCTTCCTCTTTGGTTCTCCATGTTACTTAGGTTCAGGTTGTGGAATGTATATGTGTCATTTAGTCAACCCCAGATGGATACCTCCATAAGAGAAAATTATGCCCTGATTTTAGAAACCTTTTCTCTTCGGTTTCTTTTTCCTTTGTTGTCAGTGTAGGTCCCTTATGGTGTCTATATGTGTATTTGAAGAAGGCGCATCTCTCTTAATCAGTCTGCTGCCAGTTTAACTCAGAAGTCCCTTCCCTCCATCTTTATGTTTTAATTTGCTATAAAAATATGTGCCTTTGTGTAAACCACAATCAATACAGATGGATGTGAAATGAGTAAAATCCCCATGAATTCTCCTAGATCTTGTTTTGCTACTTATCAGAGGTTACCACTATTAACAGTTTCTTACATAGCATTCCAAAATTTTTCTGTGCATATTCAAGCATATGTATCTTATTCTTACACAAATGGAATTTTAGTCTGCAATCTGTTCTGTAACTTTCTCTTTTTACTTTAGAATTTATCTTAAACATTTATTTTTCATACTAACCCATATTTACTGCACAGAAGAATTGGTTATATGTTTTCCAGTGCATTGATTTCTGCCAGTTTTTGATACTAACACCTTTCTTTGAGAGTCCTCCTTTTCACCATGGCTTTTATAGTTCTGATATTTCTTATTTGTCTCTCTAAAAATTTACATCTCTGGCTCAGTGTTTTATTTTCCATAGTTCCTACCTTCTCAAGGATTTCTGTGTTGTTGCAGTTTTCTGTCACCTATATGCATCTACTTTACTCACTTTACAGTCTTAATTCTCTTATGATACTGGGAGTAGCCACTGAAAAAATAAAAGCAATGTAAATTCCATAGTTAGCTATACTTTAATTCAAATCTTTATCATTTGCTAGCATGTGACTCCAGGAAAGTTCATTAATTCTTCTCACATTTGGTTTCCTAATGCAAACCAAGGACTGTGAAGATTACATAAAGTTATGTTTGTGAAGAAGCTAACCAACCTCCTGACACTTAGAAAATGCTTTACAAAAAATCTTTAAAAATACCCACTCCTCAGTCTATATCCAAAGGACTTAAAAACAGCATACTACAGGGACACAGCCACATCAATGTTTATAGCAGCACAATTCACAATAAATAAACTGTGGAACCAACCTAGATGTCCTTCAGTAGATGAATGGATAAAGAAAACATGGTATATATACACAATGGAGTATTACTCAGCAATAACAGAGAATAAAATAATGGCATTCACAGGTAAATGGATGAAGTTGGAGAATATAATGCTAAGTGAAGTTAACCAATCCCAAAAAGCCAAATGCCGAATGTTTTTTCTGGTATAAGGAGGCCGATTCACAGTGGGGTTGGGACAGGGAGCATAGGAGGATTAGAGTAACACACAATGGTGAGGGAGGTGAAGTTAGGGGGCAAAAGGGTGAAGAAAAAAAAAAGTTGGTAGTATGAGATGGATATCATTACCCTAAGTGCATGTATGAAGTCACAAATGGTGTGAATATACTTTGCACAACCAGAGATATGTAAAAATGTGCTATATAAGTATAATATGAAATGTAATGCATTCTGCTGTCATTTATAACAACTTAGAATAAAAAATAAATACATTTTTAAAAGCTTTAAAATATAAAGTCATTTAGAAAAATTCTAATAAAATGTCAAGTTGCTATCTCAATATAGTAAAAGCTCAACTTTTTTTCTACATTGTATGATCAGTAATTAATGGATTTAAATTTCCAAAAGCTGGAAAACTGTTTTTGTTTTCCTAATGTAGTCTGTAGTAGCATTTCTTGAACCACTGCTCTGCACTGCTGTTCTGTTGAATCTCTAACAGAGAAATTCTTCTGAATCTTGTCCCCCATGAAACTTCCCTATCACCTTTTATCCCAGAATATTTATTACTATCTTGTAAATAGTGTTCCAAAACATTGTCTGGCAGTTGCTACTTGTAATCACCTCTCAGCTTTTTTTCCTGTTACTTGTTGTCATTTTTTTTGAGAAATGGAGATCATACCACATGGAAAGCTGCCTTATATCTAGAGTAGTAAGGTAGGTGGCAACATAACTACGTAAAACAGTTGATTTTTGTGATGCATTTCAATCATTAACCTCAACACTGCATCTGTAAATTCACCTGTTGACTAAAAGTGTATCTGTAACTCCCAAAATCAATACTCTTGCTTCTTTCACAGTCATTTGTGGACACACAAAGAGTGGTAGAAAATAAGATTCACTCAATTAGCATAGTCCCAGCTGAGTTGGAACAAGACTGTTCCTTTTCTTGTTTTCACTCTCATAATGTAAACAAATGTCTTTGTCATCATCAGTGTATTGCCATTTTATTTTTATTTTCTGTTGGTGATTTCACTGCTTTAAATGGCTCCCAAGTGTAGGGCTGAAATTTTCAGTCTTCAGCACAAGAGGGTTGTGATGTGCTATAAGGAGAAAATATTGTTTTGTGTTAAATAATCTATTCAAATATGAGTTGCTGTGCTTATTTAAAATGAAAAATATGTTAAAAATGACTTGTCCTTCATCAGACATCAGCTATGGGTGTGCCAAGATTGCATCCTGCCGAACCCAGGTAGACTCTCAACTTCATTCCCATTAACACCTAGTTCTTGGGTATATTTCTCCCTTGCCCCAAAGTGGACAGGCCCCTTCCAGGTTGTGTTGTGCACACCCACAGCTGCTAAGCTTTGTGAAACCTCAGGGAACTTGACATCTTGGATTCATATCTCCCGGCTGAAACCAGCTGCTCAACCAGCTGAGGATCCACAAAAGGATGACTCAAAATAATGTTTTCTTTCTTGTTCTGAACCTTTAATGTTTTTTGTCTTTCTTGTTCTGAACTTTTAACCAGTTTCTCCATAGGGGTCACCTGTTATTTCTCATTACCTCGAGGCAGAACTTATCGGATCAACTACACCCCGAATGGCTTGCTCTGAGAGACCTATACCTTGTTCACGGGCCTCCTGCTCTCCATTGGCCTCTTCACCATAAGCCCCATTGATGGAATACAAGCCGATGGACAATAATCCCTCTCTCCTTCTTTGTTTTTGTTGTAAGATGCTGCCTTTAAGCCTACCTACCTGTCTTGTCATATCCCCCCATAGCACCCCACGTCACCCCATTTCAGCAGGAAGTAACCATACCGACATATGATGCCCCACTTCCTAAGAAAACAAAAAAGGGGGGAATAATAGATTGGCAGGACCCAATAGGCTTAAAGATTGCCAAACGTTCGCCCTGTTCCACAGTAAAGGGTCGAAAGTTCACCCTGTTCAACAGGCAGAGGGCTAAATGGTTGCTCTGCTCTCTGGGCAGGAGGTTTTCATCATACCCAGGCCGGAGCCAATAGACTTCAAAGCTGCCCCTCACCCCATGGGCAGGAGCCAATAGGCTTTCAGGTCATCAAAAGTTCACACTGTTCCACAGACAGAGGGTCAAAAGTATGCTTTGCTCTTTGGGCAGGATGTTTCATCATCCCCAGGCAGAAGCCAATAGGCTTGAAGCCTGCCCTCACACCACGAGCAGGAGCCAATAGACTTAAAGTTCGCCCTGGTACCCCCCACCCCCACCAGTAAGCCTTATATAAACTCCTGTCCATTTGAAGTTGGAGAGCCAGACAGAGGAGCCAGACACTGAAGAGAGCAACATGACAGAGAGCCAGCGAGACGAAGAGCTGACAAGAAGAGAGAGGGATGACAAGCCAGAGAGGCGATGAGAAGAGAGACGACAGAGACAGAGAAAAAGGCAGCCACTGCACACTTACCCACTGTCTCCAGCCTGACGGCAGCTGCCCTAGCCAATAGCTCCAGAGACTGCAGCCGGTGCGACCAGACTCCTACCTTCCGTTCCTGAGCTTGCACACTTCCTGAGCTTGCACACTTATTGAGCTTGCACACTTCCTGAGCTTGAACACTTCCCTCTCCCTGACTCCCCTCTCCCCATTCCTTTTCTACCCTTAACCAGCCATAAAGGCTGGTGAATAAATCCCTTGGCTGCATGGCCGGCCCCAGTGTGATTTTCACCTTCACTTACCATAAAATTGCCTGAACATTGATTCTGAGGCTACAAAAAAAAATTGATTGAGCAGGCAAATTTGCAAATAAGGAATCCAAAAATTATGAGAATTAATTATATTTTACATCAATAGTATCTCAGAGAAATGACTGTAAGTACAAAGAAGCATGTAGAAGAATGTTTGTGGTAATATTTACAACAGTTAATAGTCCTGGTTAGATAAATACTGCAAATATTATAAATGCAAACAATGGACTGTCCCACATCAATCAAAAGGATAAATTAAATCTACACAGAAACGTGGATGACTTCAACAGTATATACTGAAAGAAAAATTAAGAAGTAGACACAATGCATTTAAGAGTGAGTGACAGGATGGGGAGGGATTTGACAAATGGTATTGAAAGGGCAGAAGCCAGGTACTTTGGTGAGCACCTGTAATTCCAGCTACTCTGAAGGCTGAGATGAGAGGAACACTTGAACTAAGAAGTTTGAGACAAGCCTGGGCAATATAGTAAGACCCCATATCAGAAACAACAAACAACAAAGAGGCATGGTGATGCATGACTATAATCCCAGCTTCTTGGGAGGCAGAGGCAGGAGGATCGCCACCTTCAAGGTCAGCTTCAGCAACTTAGGAGACCCTTTCTCAAAATTTTAAAAAGGGCTGGGGATGTAGCTCAATGGTAAAGTATCCCTGAGTTCAACCCCCAGTACCAAAAAGCAAAATAAAATGAACAGAAGAAATAGATAGATAAAGGGGACAAAAAATAAATAGAAATAAAAGGCCAACCATTGTCCAATGGAAATAGTACTGCAGACAAGAAGAGGATCAATACAAACTGTGCTCCCGAGATCCAAGACAAAAAATAAATAAATAAATAAAAATAATGAAACATAAAATAAGTAACATTCTGTGCCAGGCATGGTGATGTGCATCTGTAGTTCCACCTACTTGGAAGCTGAGGTGGGAAGTTCACTTGAACTTAGGAGTTCAAGATGAGCCTGGGCAACACACCAAGACCTTGAGACCTCATCTCAAAAACAAGTAAATAGCATTCCTGTGTTTTAGCAACAATGGGAAAAAAGGTATAAGAAAACAGGATGCTTTCAGCAAGAAACAAGTGGAGCACATAAAAACAAAGGAAAACAAAATCTGAAAGGTGAAGGTAAAAAAAACCCTGAAATGTGTATATAAAATGACAGGTTCCTGGATGGAAGCACTAGATTTTCCTTATGCATGAGGCTCCTGTATTGCTGTCTCTGGTACTATTGTTAACTAGGAAGGTGCCCATGATAACTTAACATTGACAAAACAGGCCATGAGAAGGATGTCAGTGATAAGTAATTACAGCAGGTGTCTCTAGCTTGTCGATTGCAGCTATGACTATAATCTCAGGTCATCCATTGCTTCTTGTTTTCTTGAATGGAGTCAACTCCCCTTACAGATACTAAATCTGTAACTTTTTCCAGTTTACATTATGATGTAATCCTTTTGTCCTTTTGAGCTCCAGTGTTGAAATTTTTCAGTAAACTTAGGAGATGAGTTAATTTCTTTTTCATTTTTCCTATTAAGAATGTAATGTAATTTATAGTCAGAGCTGATTTTTTTTGTATAATAATTCTCTCTAGTTGCAACCCTTATTCTAGGTGACAGAAAGGACACACTTAAAAAGTGATTATGGGCATAAACCTTATTCTGCTAATAAAAACACTCAAAATTTGACTTTGGTCAATCTGGAAGATTTATTGTTCTTCTCATTTGATACAGATGGAGTCTCAGTAGACCATTGTGTTGCATGCATTACAAGACACCGTGTTGGAAAAGGACAGGCATTATATAATTCAACTGTTACCAATTGATGAGGTAGAAATATCTCCTGCAAAAGGTAAGAAAATTTTTAGAAAGTAAAAAGTAGATTAAACCAGACAATCAGCAGTTACAGAGATAGGCAATGTTAGATTTTCTAATTTCTAAAATGTTTGCTAAAACATAAAGATGTACTCAAGGTAAATAAGTTTTTAAATTAAAATTATAATACCCCATGTTGGTAAGACATAAGTCAGAGATTTTATACTGCTTAGCTGTGACTTTTTGAATAAAAAATTTTTATGAAGCAACATTATAAAATTAAATATGATAGCTTCCTAAATGGTATGATATTAGGAGACTGGTTTAATGTGGCAGAATACTATGCAATCATTCAAAATGATGTGGCAGAGAAACAATTACATTGAAAATGAAGAAAAAATTACATGGGTAATTGTTATATTAATAAAATAGGTTTCAGAACAACATGCTCAATGTAAATACCATTTATGGCGTGCGTGTTTTGTTTTCTTTTTTCCTTTTTCACTTTTTTTAAAAAAAATATTTATTTATTTACTTTAGTTGTACACAATGCAATGCATTTATGTTTACATGGTGCTGAGGATCGAACCCAGGCAGCGCACGTGTGAGGGCAAGCGCTCTGCCGCTGAGCCACAACCCCAGCCCCCTTTTTTTTTTTTTCCCTTTTTTTTTTGTTTTTTGTCTGTGCTGGAATCAAGCCCAGAGCTTCATGCATGCTGGGCAAGTGCTCTGATGTATTGTCTTATGTAAGTTTGGAATTATTTATTTGAAATGTTAATAAAGGTTTTTGATCTCCTAAATTATTGAAATATATTTGAATGTTCACATACTACTTTTTATAATACAACATTATTTTAAAACAACATATTATGTTTCATATGTAGTGTATACCTGTTTTCATCTGAAACTAGAAACTAGACATTTTGACATTTCAGAAACAGGCATCATATGGTCCCTGTGATGATTTGTTGCTTGGATCAGTAAAGAATGTTTCAAGAAATTTTTTATTGATAGACAACAATAATAACAATAAAAAATGGCCCAGAAACTTTAATTATAAAAACTTTGTATTGTTACTTGTCTTTTTATTTTCAAAAACTCCATCCTATCCATGGGTATGTGACAAAAAGCAAATTCTGTGGTTAGGAAAATTCTATCATTACTGTATGTATTTTGGGTAGTTATCTTTTTGTGTTATATGTCATCTTCAACTTAGATAGTGCATCAATAGTCATTTAGGGAGAAAGGGGAGCACCTGGAGAAGTTGGGATAGCTCCATCATCTAGGCATGACCTCATTTGAGAGACGTCAGCAAAATATAATGGTACTGCTATCATCAGGTAAGAGCTTCAGGATTTTTCTTTGCTTATGTGGGGTGATGACATTTTGTTTAAAGGATTAGCCTTAGTACACCATTCTGAGTGCATACACATCATTATTTTTATATAGCAGTAGCATCATTTGGAGAAGCTATCCCTTTTAGGACTGAAATGGAATTAGATCCCAAGAAGGTTTCAGACTAGTGGATGATTTGCATAATCTACTCCAAGGAAAGCACATAGAGCTAAAATCAAAAGGTCCATGCTTTTCAGCCCTGTTCTGTAGCTAAGTGTGCAATACAGGAGTTACTTCATCTATGTTAGCATGTA
>JAKELJ010001301.1:0-10072 GCA_025594165.1 Tamias sibiricus
CCCCAGCCTGAGCCCCGCAGCCAGCGAGAAATCCCCAGTCGCCCTGAAGAAGGAGGAGGAAAAGAAGCCCGACGTGAAGAAGCCTCTGAACGCCTCCATGCTGTACATGAAGGAGATGAGGGCCAAGGTGGTGACTGAGTGCACCCTGAAGGAAAGCGCAGCCATCAACCAAATCCTGGGAAGAAAGTGGCACAACCTTCACTCCCAGCTCTACCCAACCTGGTCAGCCCGGGACAACTATGGTAAGAAAAAGAAGAGGAAGAGAGAAAAGCAGCTGTCGCAGGCACAGTCACAGCAGCAAGTGCAGGAGACAGATGGTGCTCTGGTCTCCAAGAGCAAGAAGCCATGAGTCCAGTACCTGCCTCCCGAGAAGCCCTGGGACAGTCCTGCCTCTTCCCACGGCAGCATGCTGGACTCCCCTGCCACCCTTCCGCGGCCTTGGCCTCACCAGTTGCCCCTGCGGCCACCCACTCAGAGCAGGCCCAGCCCCTCTCCCTCACCACCAATCCTGAGACCAGGGCCCAGCTGGCTGTCCATTCGGCAGCCTTTCTTTCTGCAAAGGCTGCAGCCAGTTCCTCTGGCCAGATGGGCAGCCAGCCGTCCCTCTTGTCCTGGCCCCTGCCCCTGGGGTCCATGCCTGCAGCTCTGCTGACCTCTCCCCCATCCTTTCCTGCCACAATCCATGCCCAGCAGGCCCTCCCTGTGCTACAGGCCCAGCCTCTTTCCTTGGTCACCAAGTCCGCCCACTAAGCTGCCCTGTGACTCATCGAGGAGAAACAATTCAGAAGAAAAGAAAGGAAACTTTATTGGTCAATATTTGACCACTTTGGACTGTTCAGTAGAGTGACTGATACCAACAGCACTTTACGTTTTATAGATGTAACCAGTAGCCGACCTTCAGGCTTTTTTTTTTTTTTTAAAGAACATAACAAAACAACAAAAATAAAAACTTCACAAGAAAGAACTCATTAGTAGCGTTGCTCTCCTGTGCTGTGGTGGATGGGCTGGGCAGAAGCTGCCCCGCCGCCACCGCTGCCTCTTCCTGCTCCTCGATGCCCATGCTGTCCTCACCTCCATGTCCTGACATCCCCATGGTCACCACTGCCTGGAGTGCTCGCCCAGGGCCTCCATCTGGACCATCCTGACCCTCCTGTTGCCTGGTCTGCATTCTTGTCACAAGATCAGCCTGGAGTTGCTCTCCCCCATCCTCCAGTAAGGCTGGCACCATGTGCCAAGACACTTTGGCCTGATCTGTTTGCATCCTGCCCTGGGGCTCCGCACTGCAGAACCTGGCAGCCCCTAAAGCCAGGGGGAAAGGGCGCCTCGGAGAAGTCCCCACCCCTGCACTGAAAGGGACTCCAGGTGCCTGCTGCATCCTCAGGGAAGAGGTCCCTGTCTGTTCCCTCCCCAACTCCCTGGCCCAGCTGCCTTCATCTGGGCCCTTGCCAGCACAATCTGCCAAAGTCAGAAGACCCTCTGCCCTCCCGTCACCTCACGTGCTTTCTCTGTGTGTGTTTCATTTTGTTTTTATGGTTTGGGGAGCAATTTAAACTCCCAGTTGTTTATTTTCACAAAAGAAAATTAAATTGCAGTTGCAAGAACAAAAAAAAGAATAAGGCAAAAGGAAGGAATTAAAAACCATTATGTATGAAAATAATATTTGTAAGTGACTCAGTAGTGTATAAAACAGAGACTATTTAATTGTGTTCTGTTCTCTTTATCAGTCCAGAGTGTATAGTTAGTACACGTTTTGCAAAGTCTGTTGGAGAACCAAATTAGCAATATTGTAATCCAATTCAGGACAAGGGGAAATTAGAGAGTCTCTGATCAGAATTGCAACAATGAGTTAACAAACCATTTTGCTTTATCTAAAATATTAAATAAATATGAATCCCAGCAAAAATGAACACAGAATACATGTTATAGTGGACAAGATGACATATAGAAACAATTTATTCTAATAAAATTATATTACAGGAAAATAATGGCTACAGAAGAAATGCACAAAACCTTTATATTCAATATTTGATGCATCAATTGGTTTTTTACTATGTATTTTATATAAAATAATTTATATAAAGTATGAAATATTTTATATAAAAATTATCACAATGAATATACTTTTAAGATAACATAAATAAAATTTATTTATTTTATTTATTTATTATTTCTGGCTCTGAGATGGGCCTCACATCATTCAGTTCTCTGCCGATGAGCTTGTGGATATTCTCATGCACATTTTTAAGGCTCTCTTTGAATTCTTCTAGCTGTTGCTGCAAAGTTCTCACTGCGACCTCCATCTTCTCCCTGCAGCAGGCTTCAATGCTGCTCTATAGGTTGCACGGAGCCATGCTGCACCATGAGATGCAAAACGACTGACCTGGGATCTCACTTCTGTTCTGTTGGTCTGAGTGTCTGTTTTTATGCCAATACCAATCTTTTTTTGTTCCTACAGCTCTGTCATGTGTCCTGAAATCAGGTACTGTGATGCTTCCGGCTTTCTTCTTTTTGTTCAAGATTGCTTTGGCTCTTTGGGATCTTTTGTGCTTCCATCTGAATTTCAGGACTATTTTTCTTAGTTCTGTTGAAGAATGTCATTGGTATTTTGATGGGGATTACATTGAATCTGTAGATTACTTTGAACAGTATTTAACAACATAAATTCTTCCAGTCCATGAGCATGGGAAGTCTTTCCTTTTGGTGTTTTCTTTAATTTCAAGGTTACTTGTTCTCTGGGTCATGGGGGTGCCACATGGGCTTGGAAGCCTAAGTCTTGGACTTTCTGCTTGGCTTGGTATCCAAGCAGCTGTGGTGTTATAGCCACCCTTGTAGTCACGGGGAAATGATGGTAAAGTTGAAAGAATAGCAATTCACTGTGACTACTAGGTCTTAGGGTGGGATGGACTCTAGCAGTGGATCCAGTTTTAAGATGGCACTCAGCTATAGCAGCCTAGACCATAGGGTCTGGAGAAGGTACAATGTGGACTCCTACTCTGTGACAGTACAAGGATGTGAACTCTTGGCAACTCTCCAAATTGTGTTTGAGGTCTGAGTTTTGTGGAAATCTCCTATGCAGGCATCTGTGGTGGCAATGGGGACCAGTGGGGAATCTCCAGCTTACTTTTTCCCCATAAGAAGTCTGTCTGGGACAATCCAGGTGGGGCAGAGTGTGGGAGAGGCGGGTGCTTCACTGTCCTTTCTTTGGTGTAGCCTTGGGTTTGTGTGTACTGCAGGGATCTTGTTACTTTCCTAATAATCTCTGGATTACTTCCTTAGTCACTCAGAGTGTAGTTGTTTATTCTTTGGTGAGGAAAACTAGTGATAGGCTACTCTATTTGGCCATATTACTGACATTAAATTTTCTTTTTTTAAAAAAAATGACAGTCAACTAAAAATATCACTGATATACAGTACCAACTTTTTTGTAGTTTACTTTCTGTCCAACCTGGATTGACTCAGAGCCAAGAACTACCTAAAAGTAAGCTGGAGATCCACAGTGCTCCCACTGTCACAGCACATGATTGCATAGATTTCCACAGACCTCACAGACCCCAAACAGTATATCATATCTGTAATCTCTATCTATCTATCTATCATCTATCTATATGTATGGTCTGGACCCCTTATTCTCTTCACTTATTTCACATATCTATCCTTGTGTTGATGCAACCCTGTCTCAGTAACTTTAGATTTATAATAAATCTTGATAATCATTAGAATACCTTTCTATTTTGTATTTTTCCAGTACATCTTGGAATTCTTGATTCTTTTTTTTAAAAATATTTATTTATTTGCTTTAGTTGTACACAGTGCAATGTATTTATGTTTACGTGGTGCTGAGGATCGAACCCGTGTTGCGCACGTGCGAGGCGAGCGCTCTACTGGTGAGCCACAACCCCAGCCCAATTCTTGATTCTTGCCTTGCTTATACTTGTTTATAGAATTAAATTGTCAACTTCCATAGAAATACCTGCTGAATTTGATTCAGGTTGCACAGATCTCCAGTTGAATTTAAGGAAACTGACATGTTTGTAATATATTTTTTTTTATTTTTAAAAGAAACCTGTGTGGTTTTGCTTGTGACATCATTAAAAATTATTTTTAGAGGCTAAAGGCAATAGAATAAAAAGGAATATTCCCTGTATTCATGTATTTTTATTACTGAGAAACAGCATTTTGGACATCATGAACAAAATAATTCCAGGCACAAAAATATAGTAGGGATAACAAAATAAGTAAAACCAGGACTCAATAATTTTCTAGAGTACATTTGGAGGCAAGCAAAACCTCTTCAGAAATATTAATATATATAAAATCTTGAACAATTGCACAGAACTGCTAAGGACCCTCTGTATGTCATCCTGAAAGTCCAGGAATATGAAAGAAAGTATGACCAGGAGAGACCTATTTGACAAAAGAACAGAAAAAAGGATTTCAGAAAATACAAATACAAGAAAGACCCAAACTGAATATTTTCTTTCCTTTTTTTTTCCAATTGTGGTGCTATTTTTCAAAATATTTTATTGTAAAACACAAAAACAGATAAAGCATAATGCAAATATATAAAATTAATGGAACAATTTATACATCCAACTCTAATACAGCAAAGTTGATTTGTTTCTTGAAATCAAGTTAAGAAATAGAACTTGTTTGGTGTGGTTTGTCCCCCAAAGGTTCAGTGGTCCCCAATATAAAGGTATTGAGAGGTGGTGGATCTTCAGAAGTGAGGCCTAGTGGAAGGTGATCAGGTCATGGGAGCCACACTATAGCTTAGATGTTGAAAGTCCCCAAAGGCTCATGTGTTAAATGTTTCATTCCCAGAGTGGGTAATGGGAAGTGGTGGAACTTATAGGCGGTAAAGTCCTTAGGTAATTGAAAGCTTGCCTTTGAAGGGGATTGTAGGACTTCTGCCTCTTTCTCTTTCTGTCCTTCTCCTCTTTGCTCCCTGGGTTGTCATGCAAGGAGTTTAACTCTTCCATGTTCTCCCAGCATGATGTGCATCCTTGCCGTAGACCTGAAGTGATGGGGACACCTTATTGTGGACTGGAACCTCTAAGACTGTGAGCCAAATAACCTTTTTGTTTCTTGGAAAGTTAATTATCACAGGTATTTCACTGGAGTGATGGAAAACTGACTAACACAGGACACCACCCTGGATTTGTCAGCTTTCTACTAAGGAGTTAGGATTAGGTGCTACCTGAACTCTGAAGGTATCATATGTGGTGTTTAGTATGTAGGTTCAAATTAATCTTTTTTCTGACATCTTCATAACTTTCTGAATTAATACCACTTGAGATATTCTCATGAATATGTGTTCTCACTGCCTTGGTCACACCTGATTATTTCAGCCCAAATTCTGGTGCTCACAGTGTAACAAGGCCATGTAAACAGTGACAATGCAAATAAAACGTATTTAATGAAGCTCATTCTTTTCTCTGTACTTTCTCTGATATGCTGTATTCATGGTTGGTTACTACATGCTTTTCTCTAGAGTTTCAGCTTTTATCTTTCTATTCTTTATAATCCTAATATTGAATTTAACCCTTGGTATTTAGTAGACATAAATTGAATGCATATTTAAGAAATAACAAATATACAAAAAAAATCTTGTTTTATATTTGTTTTATGTTCTGAGTTTCCTGGATCTCTTGACTTCTTTCTTCTCTTTGAAAATGAAAACTATTTTCCAGTATCATTAACTCTGGAGCTTTTGCCTTTTTTCAATTCTGAGATTCACAGGTTTCATTAATTCTGGAAAATTCTCAGCCACAATTTCTTTAAATATATCCTCTCCCATTATGTTTTGTCTCCTTATAAAATTCCCATTGGACTTATATTGGTATTTGTATTAATCTTTATATCTTTTTTATTGGTACTGGAGTTTAAACTTGGGGCACTCTACCACTGAGCTATATTTTTATTTTATTTCTTTTGAGATAGGGTCTCACTAAGTAGCCCAGGATGGCCTCAAAGTTGCAAACCTGCTACCTCAGTCTCCAGAGTCACTGGAATTGATGGTGGGAGTCATGTCACCTAGCTAAACTTCATATCTTTCAATGTCTTTTTAATTTTTAATAGCCTTTATCTCTATATTGCATTAGAAGAAACTTTTCAGATCTTCCAATTCAGCAGTATTTCAAAATTATTTCACTTTTTTTTTTTTTGTTTAATCCAACTATTGAGTTTTTTAAATAATTATAACAAGAAGAATTATTTTTGAGGTTAAATTTGCTTTACAAATGTGCCTGGTATTTTATTTTTTAATAATGTCTCTTTTCTTGCATTATTTCTTTTATAACTTTAAGCATTTTCAAATATAATTTCCTTTCTGTGTGATATTTTTTTTGGGGGGTAACTAAACTATTTGTTTTGTCTGACTTCTATTCGTGATGGATTTTTTCAGTCTCTGTCCTCTAAATTTGGACTGTGGCATAATGCTAAGTAAGAAAGGCTTTTGTGTGGTTATCCTTTACAGCTTGTTTGAGGAGGTTCTCTTGATCAACTTTGTCTTAAATTTTACCAGTGTTTCAGAGGCATTAAAAATTTGCAATCACTTTTTTATATTATTATGCATCTTATTCCAGGATCATGCAAGTAGATATTTGTAAACTCAAAACTTAGACCAGTGATTTGTAATTCTCAAGATGAGAAAAGCAAAAACAAAAGCAAAACCAACCAAGATTTAGTGAGTAGCTACACCAGCTTCTTTCCCTCTAATTAGGTGGATGCTTTTCTAGTTTATTCTGTCACAGAAGGGAGGGTATAGAAGAAGCTTGCATTCTTCTATACCCTCTGACCTTCTTTGCCTAGACCTTTTCTTCAGATCTAAGAGACCACAGTAGCGCAACCACTAGGGAACCTGGACCTAACAACTGGAGTCAGATTACATTTTTTTCTTCTTTTTTTCCCAAGAGGCCTTCCCTTATTTCATTGTAAATGCAGCTCTGCATTTAAGAGTTTAAAATAAAATCTCACATTTCTGGGTGTTTTCTACTGGCATATCTTTTTAAGCTATGTAGTGGGCCATCTTGACAGAAACAACTCCATAACTGTGTCTTCTACATTTACACAGAGGATTTCGAGGACCATGTGATAAATTAATGTTCTAGGATTAGAAAGTGAGTCAAGGAGGAAGGATTGAGAGTAGACTGAATGTATAGGAGTAAGAGAACAGAGATGAGGCCCTGGGAGCTGAGATAAAAGCTAAGTGAAGAATGACAGTGAAAAACATCAGGGAGTAAGAAGAAAGGAGGGAGAAGCAGAGTAGGGAAGAGAACACATGGATGGGAAGAGATGGGAGCACAGCATGCACAAAGGACGTCAGAGCTGTAAGTGATAATAGCCAATATTCAGATCTTTCCAATTATTGTACATACAATGACACTGAGGCCAGAGTGTTGACATCACAATTCAATGCAGGTGTCCCATGCAGGAGATCACCTTGACTCTCAGTCACTGCAAAGAAATTGCTATGAGAGGAAAAAATACATAGGCCATATGCAGGGAGCCACAAAGGCAAGAGAAAAACTTGAAGAAGTTTGAGAGGGAAAATGAGAAGCCCAGAGTAGGCATGAAGTTATGACAGGCAGTGGGTGTCTCAGAGAGGCAGATTGAGGTTTGTATTGGTGAGGTGGGGAAGTCAGATGGCAGAGGAAGATTGTGTGGAGAGGGCAGCCTACATCTGCCTTCTGGAAAAAGCTTTATGAGGCAAGAGAAATCCAGGAGTTATGGTGGTGTATAGGGAACAACAATTAGGAAGCAACACAAACTTGTTTGTAGCCTAAGCAACAATGATTCAGAGGAAGAAGAGGAATCTTGAGGAAAGGTCTTGTGACAAAGGGACATCCCGCCTGGCTGAGTTATAATCAGCAAATATCTTACTCACCCTGACTTTTCCTCATCTTTTTCTGTGACTAGGGAGCACACAACTATCAGTGATCAATATTCTGCCTCAACTTGGCCCCTAAGGTGCAGAGTTGGTCATCTGTGGACTAGGACCTCTGAAACCGTGAGCCCCCAATAAAATTTTCCTCCTTAAAATTGTTCTTGTCAGGGCCTTTGGTCACAGAGGCAAAAAAAAAGCTGATGAAAACCCCACTCTCCCTCCTCTCCTTCTCCATCTCTTATAAGCTCACAACATTTTGGTTCCAGGACTTCATTCCTTAGTTAGTTAATTTTCTTCCCTCTCTTTCCTACCCCAAACCAACTGTCCTCTCCTTGCTTTCCACACCCCACACTCAAGAGCAGCAGTCAAATATTTTGTGAAATTCAGGGATAAATGAAAACGTGGAGCCTTGTCAGCCATTCAGGCTACTATCACAGAATGCCACAGACTAGGCAGTTTATAAATACCATAAATTTATTTTTCACACTTCTGGAGGCTGGACAGTCCAAGGTAGATTTGGTTTCTCGTGGGATCTGTATTTTGGTTCAAAGGCACCTTCAGAGTATGTCTTCTCATGGGTGGAAGGGTTATGGGGCCTCCCTGGGATCACTTTTATAAGGTACTAATTTCATTTCTGAGGGTTGAGGCAGCATGACCTAATCCCATCCCAAAGGCCCCACCTCCTAATATCATCACATCAGGGGTTAGGATCCCAGTATATGAATTTGGGGAAGACATAAAGATTTAGATCATAGCAGGTTTATGTTCAAAAGGCAGGGGGATAGTGCTTTTATAGCTACTAAAATACAAAACTTCTTATTTCTATGGAAGTTTAGGAATGCTAAGAGATTTATTCAGAAAAGCAAGTAATATATGCAAGCAAGGTATGCACGCAAAAGGAGAAGGAGTGTGATGCCCTAAGAGTGAAACATGCTTTGAGGATTTGGGGTTCTTCTTTTTACTTTTTTCATAATTTTAGGCTATTATTATCATTTTTGTATTTTTATTGACACATTATAATTATACATAAAGGTGGGATTTATTATATAGTTGTACATGCATACAATGTAACAATATAATTTATCCAATATAATTTGTTTATATCCAAATATAATATATTTGTCCAATATAATTCCTCAGTATTTTCATTGTATTTTCCTCCTCCCCCTCCCTGGTCCCTTTCCTCTATCCTTTTGGTATCCCTTCTATTTTTTATTAGATCTGCCCCAACCTTTCTTTTCCTTTTTCCTTTCTAGCTCCTGCGTATGAGAGAAAACATATCACCTTGACTTTCTGAGGTTGACTTTTTTTTCTCTTAACACAATGTTCTCAAGTTCTATCCATTTTTCTACAAATGACATAATTTCATTTTTCTTTATGGATGAATAGAACTCCATTGTGTATATATGCATCCCATTTTCTTTATCCATTGATGGACACTTAGGCTGGGCACACAGTTTAACTATAGTGAATTGTGCTACTGTAAACACAAGTGTGCATGTATTGCTATAGTGTGCTAACTTTATTCTTTAGGATAAATGCCATGAAGTGGTCATATGGTTCCACTCCTATTCTTTTCAGGAATCTCCGTATTGATTTCTATAATGATTATATTCACTTACAATCACACCAATGGTTTAAGTGTTTTCACCCCTCCCATCTTCTCCAGCATTATTATTTATATTCTGTTGGTTGCCATTCTAATTGAAGTAAGGTAAAAATCTGTGTTTGTTTTGCATTTTCTGATTGCTAAAAATGTTGTACAATTTTTTTTAATATAATTTTTGGCCATTTTTATTTCTTTTGAGAAATGTCTGTTTAGTTCTTTTTTGGGGGGGCAGATACTGGATATTGAACTTAGGGACACTTGACCACTGAGCCACATCCCCAGCCCTATTTTGTATTTTATTTAGAGACCGGGTCTCACTGAGTTGGTTAGCACCTTGCTTTTGCTGAGTCTGGCTTGAACTTTCAATCCTCCTGCCTCAGCCTCTCGAGCTGCTGGGATTATAGGCATGTGCCACTGCACCTGGCTTGTTTAGTACTTTAGCCATTTTTTGATTGGGTTAATTGTTTTTTGGGGGGAGTGGTGGTGTAAGTTTTTTGAGTTTTTTTTTAAAGGTTTTAGAAGATTAAATTGAGAATTTATTTAACATATCAGTGATTTTCAGACCTTTTATTTTAAGT
>JAKELJ010001302.1:0-10063 GCA_025594165.1 Tamias sibiricus
GGTGAAATTGCCCTGAAATTTCCTGTTGTCCAAACTCCCACAATGGATAGCCACATCTCTAGGACTTTGAAAGCTCAGGAAAACAGTTTCTCTCACGAGAGCACACTCTTCTTCACCCTGGACGTTAAAGGTAGCTCAACAGCTAGAAATTGGCTTAGTAGCGCCATAGATTCAAATTCACGTAAGAGAAAAAAAAGGAGCTTAATCGAGCAATGGTGTAAAAAATTACAGTGTTTTATTATAGCTCGCGTTAGAGAGCCACAGGAGTATTTATACTTTTTGTAATTACAATAAAAGACTCTGGTTAAATGATTCCCACATGAGCCCCTCATGCTTTGCCCAAGTTTGGTCCCATCCGCACCAGCACAGGTGTTGCTGTTTACAAACTCTTTGCCTACATCTACCCTTATTACGTGAAATTGCCTGAATAACGCCCTTGATGTTGCAACGCCACAATAGTTTTAGTGCTAGGCACTTTGAAACACTCCAACAACAGCAAGTTCCATTGCATTGGGGGTTATGTGTGAGCCAGCAAACACGTGCTTCAGCCCAAGTTCAAGTGGCTCGTAACCGAGGCGAGAATGTCGGCTCTGGGAGGCACTACAGATTCAAAGACTCACATGAAACAGCAGTTCTAGAGATGTGGGCAAATAATGTCCCCATCTTTCTAAGACTCATGTGGTATGGTTTATATAATGATATTTCTTCTGTATTTCGAATAAAACGCTGGGTTTAATGATTCATTAATCATGAACCCCTCATAGGCTCCCCAAAATTGATCATCCCGCAGATAAAGAATGTCGCTGTTTATAGGGGCCCTTGTTTGATATCTACCGTGATCTAGGCGAATTTGCCTGAAATCTACTGTTAGTCCAACAACTCGCAGTAGGGGTTTAATGCTCAGGACCCTTTGAAAGCTCCTCAGGACAACAGTTTTTCCTTGCAAGCGGGAGGCACACTCTTTTTTCAGCCCTGTGTTATACCAAGCTTAGCAGCAGAATTTCCTGTGCGGAGAGAAAGGGGGGGATCGGCATAGAGATCAAATTGTCACAAGAAAGCAGCAATTTTAGCGACCTGGAAAAAATTTATATGTTTCTTACCTCCAGGGTAGGGTCAACGGAGAATTTCTTTGTGAAATTCAAATGAGCACTCTGGTTAAAGGATACTCTCATGTGGCTACTCATTGGCTCCTGCAAGTTTGGGTCATCAGCCCCCATCAACGGGTGTTTCTGTTTAGAGACACTTTGGAAGTCAACCCTGATTATGTGAACTTTGTCTGAAAACGCCTGTTTGTTCAACCTCCAAAATGGTTTATTGCTGAGGAAATATGGAAGGCTCAGGAACACAATTTCTTTAACGGGAGCACGACTTTCTTAAGCACTGGTTTAAGTAGCTCAGTAAGGGCGAGAATTGCTTGGAGGAGCTGCCATAGATTCAAATTCAAAAAAAGAGCCATTTAGTGACCTGCAAATAATTGTGCATGTTTTTTAGGGACTCCTGGACACAGAAATTTCGTATGTGTAATTCAGTGGAAACTCTAATTAATATGATTCCTCTTATTATGAGACCCCTCATTGTTCCGCGCAAGTTTGTCGTCCCACCATCACGTGGTGTCTCTTGTTTAGAACCCTTTTGCCTGTCTATGCATTTATAACGTGAAATTGCCTGAAAATGCCTTAATGTCGGCAACCCTCAAGCAATAGTTTATGCTAGGACATTGAAACTCCAGAATGTAATTTACTAACATTCGAGTGGTGGGCATCGACACACTGCTTCAAGCCATGCCCTGGTTCAAGTCCGCTTGGAAGCAGATTCGGGCCAGGTGAAACCAAAACAGATTCAAAACTCACAGAACACAGCGTTCTACGAGATGTGCAAAATAAATTGCATAGTTCAAAGTCGTAAGTAATGAGGGTTTCTGTGTGTATTTTCAATGAAAATCCTTAATATTCAGGTTTATAATAGATACTCTTCATTAGGCCGCCTATCTCACCGTCCATTGTTTTATCATCGCCCTCAACTCACAAATGTTCCTGTTTAGAAGCCCTTTGGATGTGTATGTGTGATTAAGCGATATTTGCCTGAAAATTGCTCCTGTTAGTCAAACTCCAAATGGTTTATGCTATGTAGTTTAGAAAGGCTCAAGACAGACAGTTTTCTTTCATGAGCGTCACACACTCTTCACCTGGTTAAGAAGGCTGCATCCCCCCAATTGGGGACCCAACCACCCCCAATTTAACGGGGACACACAACCACCCCCCCCCCCACCCAAAATTGCTTGGGAGCGCAATAGATTCAAATTCATCAGACAGAAAATATCGTTTAGCGACTGCTGATAAAGTTATCATGTTTCTTAGTCTCCCTGGGTAGCAGATTTATTTGTGTATTTCAAATGAAACTCTGGATAAAAGGATGACCCTCGATTATTATGCATACTCATCGCTCCCCCAGTTTTGTGGTACCTCCCTGCCATCGACGGGTGTCTCTAGTTTAATATACCTTAGGAAGATCCATACCCCAGATTTGTTGATCCCAGACTGCAAAGAAAAAGAATCACCAACTCCAATTTTAGATTAAAGCAAGCTAATATTAGTAATACATATAACAATGAGAAGCTGTGCCAGCAGGCTGCCCCTCCGCTAAACACTGGCTTGGGTCATGGCCCTCCAAGTGGTCTTCGCGGGGAATACTAAGGTTTTTCATAGTCATCAGAGAGAGTATACAAGAAAATCTTGGAACTTAGCAGGCTAACAAGGTTCAGACAGTAGGTGTAATTCATAGCAAGTAGGCAAACTAATATCTACATGCGCATTCGCATCTCCAAGAAAAAAAGTGGAGTAAATAGTTAAACCCCCACTATCGGAAAAGTATTATAGAGGCAACCGTTAGTTTGAGAGAGAAGGAGAGCTTGTTATCTGGTTCAAGGACTAGTCCCAGCCAGCCTGAGCAAGCAACAGGCCTGGAATAGAATGCCAGACAAGATAAGCACAAGCCAAATAAGAATCCGTAGCATTTCCATAGAAAACTGGAAGTGGGCTTTTCATAAGCCTGTATTTGAGCAGGATAGGCTCCTCAAGTCTTAGAGATGGCATTATGCTGGGTTATTCATGGATTATACGAATTTGTCTGAAAACAGCCCTGTTATTTCCAACTCCAACATGGTTTATGCTAGGACTTTGAAAGCTCAGAAAAACAGGTTCGATCACGTGAACACACGGATTCTTCAGCACTGTTTTTCCCCCCCCAATGCCCCCAGCAGCTCAAAGCAAAATTGCTTGGGAGCGCCATAGATTCAAATTCACAAAAGAGCGTTTTAGCGACCTGGAAATAATTACATGTTTCTTAGCTCCTGGGCACTAGATTTATTTGTGTATTTCAATGAAACTCCGTAAAAGGATACCCTCATGAGCTTCTCATGGCTCGCCAAGTTTGGTCATCCCCCCATCACGGGTGTTTTGTTTAGAGACATTTGCAAGTCTACCCTGATAATGCCAATTTGTCTGAAAACGCCTGTTTGTCCAACTCCACAATGTGATTAATGCTAACGGACTTGAAAAACTTTTGAAAGCAGTTTTCTTTCAATGGCACACACTCATCATCATCCCTGGTTCATGTAGCTCGAAGCAGAATCGCCTGGGAATGCAACAAATGCCAACTCACAAAAACACAGCGTTTCTAGAGAGCCTACAAATAATTGGCAAGATTTTACCAGCCTGGGCACGAGATTTCTTTGTGTATTCTCAATTAAACTCTGGTTAAATGACTTCCCTCATGAGCCCCTCGGTGGTCCCCCAAGTTTGGTCATCCCCTAACCATCACGGTTTCTGTTTAAAAAACTCTTGCCATGTCTACCCTTATTATGGTGAAATTGCCTGAAAGACGCCTTTTGATGTCCAACTCCACAATAGTTTTATGCTGAGGGCTTTGAACACACTCACAAAAGCAATGTCGATTCAGTGCAGCAGACACAGCTTCACTACTGGGTTCAAGTGGCTCGAATCAGAATCTCCTATGAAAGGGGAAGGGGCGGGGGGGGGGGGGGGGGGAAGCACAACAGATTCAAACTCACATGAAACAGCATTCTAGCGATGTGCAAATAATTGCATATTTCTAAGTCGTCAGTATGAGGTTTCTGTGTGTATTTCAATGAAACTCTGGTTTAATGATTCTCTCATGAGCCCCTCATAGTCTCCCCATGTTTTTATCATCCCCCCTAATCACGAATGTTCTGTTTAGAGGCCCTTTGGATGTGTATCTTGTGATTAAGCGAATTTGCCTGAAATCTCTTGTTAGTCCAACTCCACAATGGTTTATATGCGTAGGACTTTGAAAGCTCGGGAAAGCATAGTTTCTTTCAAAGGGAGCAAAACTGTTTTTTTTCAGTCCCTGTTCAAGTATTCTAGAAGCAGAATTGGGGCTTGGGAGTGTTTACAGATTCAAACTCCCAGAAAAAGCGTTCTAGCGACCATGGAAATAATTGCATGTTTCTTAGCTCCTGGGCACGAGGTTTTATGTGTGTATTTCAATGAAACTGTGCTTTGAATGATTCTCTCATGAGGCCCACTCATGGTTCCCACATTTGATCATACCCACCCATATCGGTTTACTGTTTATTAGCCTTTTGGGTATATTACCTTGATTAGGAGAATTTGCCTAAAAAACGCCTGTTAGTCCACTCCACAATGGTTTGTGCTAGACTTTCAAAACGTCAGAAAGCATGTTTCTTTCAAGGGAGCTCACTCTGTCTTCAGCCTTGTTCAAGGTAGCTCAAAAGCTTAGAATTGGCTGGGGTAGTGCAACGACATTCAGATATTCCTCAGAAAATAGCGTTCTAAGGAGACCTGGATAATAATATGCATGTTTCCTAGGCTCTGGACAAAGCAAGGTTTCTGTGTAGTGATTTCAACTGAAACTCGGTGCTTGAAATGGATTGCTCTCATGAGGCCCCTCCATAGCCTCCCCATAGTTTTATCATTCCCCCCAAATCATCGAAGGTTGGTTCTGTATTACAGCGCCTTTGGATGTCTTAGCTGTTGATTAACGCTAAATTTGCCTTAAAACGCCTGGTTAGTTTCCAATCCTACCATTTGTTTAATCCTTAGGACTTTGAAAAAGCTCGGGAGGAAATCCCCCCCCCCCGCAGAGCAGGTTCTTTGCACGGGAGCAATCAGTCTGTCTTCAGCCCTGGATCATAGTATTTCTAGAAGCAGAATTGCTTGGGAGTGTTTCAGATTCATTACAAACATCCCCAGAAAATAGCTACGTTCTAGCGACCTGGTGAAATAGATTGGGCAATGTTCTTAGGCTCTCTGGGCACCGAGGTTTCTTGTGTGTATTTCAATGAACTCTGTGCTACTGAATGATTTCTCTTATTGAACCCCTCATGGTTTCCCAACATTTGATCATTCCACCATCATCGGGTTTTACTTTTTAGATGCCTTCTTGGATGTATGGTTACCAGTGATTGAGGCGAATTTGGCCTTGAAAAACGCGCTGTTGAGGTCCCACTCTCACTAGTGGTCTTATCGCTAGGGCTTTGAAAACTGCAACGGAGAAAGGGCGACTTTGGTTTCACAGGGGAGCCTAAATCTCTGCTTCCTGCCTTGGTTCAAGTAGCTCAAAGCAGAATTGCTGGGGAGTGCAACACATTGCAAATTCCCAGAAAAAAGCGTTCTAGCGACCTGGAAATAATTGCATGTTTCCTAGCTCTTGAGACAAGAGGTTTTCTGTGTGTATTTCAATGAAACTGTGCTTGAATGATTCTCTCATAGAGCCCCTCATGGCTCCCCATGTTTGGTCATCCTACCATCAAGGTTGGACTGTTTACAGCCCTTTGGATATTTACTCTAAATAGGCAAATTTGCCTTAAAACGCCTGTTAGTTTAATTCCACCATTGTTAAATCCTAGGACTTTGAAAAGTCAGGAAAGCAGTTCTTTTCACGGTGGCACAGTCTGTCTTTAGCCCTGGATCAAGTAACTCGAAGCAGAAATTGCTTGGGAGCGCAATCCATTCAAACACCCCAGAGAAAATGCATTCTAGCGACCTGGAAATAATTGCAATTTCTTAGCGCCTGAGCATGAGGTTTCTGTGTGTTTTTCAATGAAAACTCTGGTTAAAAAATGATTCTCTCTCATGAGCCCTCATGGTTTCCCAAGTTTGGTCATTCCACCATCACGGGGTTTTGTTTAGAGCTTCTTGTATGGTTACCGTGATTAGCGAATTTGGCAGAAAACATTCGTTACTTTAGTCAACTCCACATATGGTTTATGCTCAGGGCTTTGAAAATGCAAGGAAAGCACTTTTGTTTCACACAAGAGTAAACTCTAATTCTCCCCTGGTTCAAGTAGCTCGAAGCAGAAATACTAGGGAGTGCAACAGATTCAATTCAAACGATCACAGAAAAGCGTTTTTCTAGCGATCTGGAAATAATTGCTTGTTTCATAGCTCCTGAGCACGAGGTTTCTGTGGGTATTTCAATGAAACTGTGCGTGAATGATTCTCTCATGATTTCCTCATGGCTCCCCATGTTTGGTGGTAAGGCCCACCATTAAGGGTTGGACTATTTACACCCCTTTGGATATTTACCCTAATTAGGCGAGTTTGTTGCTCTTCAGGTGTTTGCTTGAAAACGCCTGTTTGTCTAAATCCACAATGGATTAATGCTAGGACTTTCAAAACTCAGGCAAGCAGTTTTCTTCAAGGGAGCACACTCTGCTTCAGCCCTGTTCAAAGTAGCTCAAAGCAGAATTGCTTGGGAGCTCAACACATTCAAACTTCCAGAAAAAGCATTCTAGCGACCCTGGAAATAAATTGCATGGTTCTTAGCTCCTTGGGCACGAGGTTTCTGTGGCTGTATTCCAATGAAACTGTGACTGAATGATTCTCTCATGAGCCCCCTCATGGGTCCCCATGTTTGGTCATTTCACCATCACGGTTGGACTGTTTACAGCCCTTTGGATATTTTACCCTAAATAGGCGAATTTACCTGAAAACGCCTGTTAGTCCAATTCAACAATGATTAATTATAGCTAGGACTTTGAAAACTCAGGAAAAGCAGTTTCTGTTATGGTGAGCTCAGTCAGCTTCCATCCTGAAATCAAGTACACAAGAAGCAGAATTTCTTAGGGATGCAAAAATACAATTTACACAATCTCCCATAAAATGCATTCAAGCGGATCTGGAAATAATTGCATGTTTCCTATGTTGCCTGGGCAACGGAGTTTCTGAGATTTATTTCAATGAAACTCTGGTTAAATGTTTCCTCTCAATGAGCCCCTCAAGGATCCTTAAGTTTGATCATCCCCCGACCATCAACGGGGGTTTAGTTTAGAGCTTAATCTAAGGTTTTACCCTAGGCAAAATTTGCCTGAAAATGCCTGTTAATCCCAAATCCTCAGTGATTTATGCTAGGACTTTGAAACCATCAGAAAAGCACTTTTCATTATCAGAGCACCTACTCTGCTTCTGGCCACTGGATTAAGTATCTCGAAGCAGGAAAAGCTTTGGAGTAGCGCAACAGAATTCAAACTCACAGAAAAAATCGATCTAGCGACCTGGTAATAATTACAATTTCTTAAGCTCATGGACATGAGCTTTCTGTGAGCATTTCAATGAAACACGGTTAATTGATTCTCGTCATGAGCCCCTCATGGTTTCCCAATTTTGATCATCCCTACCATAACGGTTTTAGTGTATACAGCAACTTTAGATATTTACCTGGTTAGGTGAATTTGCTAAAAATGCATGTCTAGTCAACTCCCATGGTTTATGTAGGATTTTGAAAACACAGGAAAGCAGTTTCGTCAATGGAGCACCATTCTGCTTAAGCTCTGGTTCCAGTAGCATCAAAGCAGAATTGCCTTGGTCCGAGCGAACAGATTCAACACTCCCAGGAAAAATTGCCCGTTTGTAGCGATCTGGAAATAATTGCTTGTTTCTTAGTCTGGGCACGATGGTTTCTGTGTGTATTACAATGAAACTGTGCTGAAGGATTCTTCATGAGCCCCTCATGGGTTCCACATGTTTGGTCATTTCACCCATCACGTTTGGAATGTTTACAGCCCTTTGGATATTTTCACAAATAGGCGAGTTTCTTTTTTTCCTGAAAACGCTCCTGTTAGTCCAATTCAAACAATTGTTAATAGCTTGGACTTTGAAAACTCAGGAAAGCCAGTTTCTTTCACTGGAGAAAATCACACGTCCCTGCTTCAGCCCTGTATCAAGTAGCTCTAAGCAGAATCACTTGGAGTGCAAACAGACTCAAACTCCAGAAAAAGCCTTCTAGCAACCTGCAAATAATTGCGGGTTTCTTTGCTCCTTGACAATACGTTTCTTTGTTTGTATTTCATGGAAACTCTGTTTTTTTGTTTCTCATCACCGAAGCCCACTTCATGCGCTCCCAATTTTTCAGCCCCACCATCACAGGTGTTCTGCTTTAGAAAACCCTTTGATATTTACCCTGTTTTAGGTGAAATTGCCTGAAAACCCTTTGAAGTCCAACTCCACAATGGTTTATGATTGGATTTGAAAACTCAGTAAGAGTCATTTTCTTTTAGGGGCAGCACCACTCTTGCTTACAATACCAATGTAGTTGTAGCTCGAAGCAGTATCGCGTGGGAGCGAAAACAGACTTCAAACTCACAGAAAAAGCCTTCTAGGCAACCTGCAAATAATTGCCGGTTCCTTAGCTTCTGGGCTTGATTGTTTCTGGTGTGTATTTTCTGGTTGATCCAAGATGCAAAGAAAAGACCACTCAAGTTCATATTTTAAATTAAAGCAAGCTTATATTGTATATACAAAAAAAGAGAGCTGAGCCAGTGGCTGCCCCTCCCAAACCACTGGGCCTTGGGAGTCCAGCCACACTCTCAGGGAAGACAGGTTTTTTAGTAGTTCAAAGTGTTACAAAAAATCTTGGAACTAACAGCTAACAAAGGTCCAGACATGTGTAATTCAAAAGCAAGTTGCAAAACTAATCATCTAACATGTCATTGCCATTCCAAGGGAAGGAAAAGCGAGTGTAGTCAAACCCTACATCAAATGTTCATCGAGGCACCATTTGTTTTAGAGTGAGAGAGTTGTTATATGGTCAAGGAAAGACCAGGCCTGAGGTGAGCTCAAGGCCTGGGGCATGATGCTCGAAAATAAGCATTAATGCTCAGACATATAAGCTAAGCCAATAAGATCCTTGCATTTCATAGAAAACTGAAGTGGGCTTTTCATTAACCTTTTTGACAGGATGGATCCCTCAGTTCTTAGAAAAAAATGGAATTAGGCTGGTTTTATCATTTCAATGAAACTTCTGGTTTTTTCACTTCTCTCCCGAACCCATCCATGGCTCTCCCATTTAAGGTCATTTCAACATCACGGAGTTGTTCTGTTTAGAACCCTTTGGATATTTTACCCTTCTTTAGGTGAATTTGCCTGAAAACGCCTGGAATTCAATCTCCAGAATCGGTTTATGCTTGGGAGTTTTGAAATTTTCAGGAAAGCAGTTTCTGTAATTAGGGGAGCCACAGTCTGCTTCAACTCCATGTTGAAGTAGCTCGAAGCCAGAATCACATTGGGTGTGGATAACAGACTCAAAGCGCACAGATAAAAGTGTTCTATAGACTCCTGGACAATAATTGCTGGTTTCTTTGCTCTTGGACACTAAGTTTCTGTGTGTTTTTCAAAGAATCTCTCTGGTTTTTTTTGATTTCTCTCCCAAAAGACTCTCATGGCTCCCCAAATTCTAGGTTAAACCCACCATATAAGGTGTTCTGTTTATAATACCATGTGCATATTTATCATGGTTTAGTGATGAAATTGCCTGAAAAACCCATGGAAGTCCAACTCCACAATGATTTATGCCTTGTATATTTGAAAACTCAGGAAAAGCAGTTTCTATTAGGGTAGCCATCCACTTTGCTTCCACCCATGTTGAACGTGCACTCGAAGCAGAATTGGCTTTGGGAGCAAAAACAGGACTCAAACTCCAGAGAAAAAGCCTTCTAGCATCCTGCAAATAATTGCCGGTTTTCTTAAGCTTCTTGACACTACATTTCTGTGTGTTTTTCTGTTGA
>JAKELJ010001303.1:0-10061 GCA_025594165.1 Tamias sibiricus
TTTTGAATGTCACATAACGTAAGAAAATAGAATTATAAAGCCAGATCTGTCTCCTTAAATTAAGGCCATGGCGAAAAGTGGATGACTTCTTAAGTGTTGAAAGACAATCAACTACTCTGCAAAGAAAATATCAAAATGAAAAATATTACCCCAAATTACTAATATATTTACAGTGATATTGGTTAATAAAATCCATAATCTCATTATGAATACTTTCATCCTAAATAAAAAAAACACCCTAAACGACCGCACGGGGCGCACGCCTTAATCCAGCAACTTTGTAGGCTGAGGCAGGAGGATCGCGAGTTCAAAGCAGCCTCAGCAATGGGGAAGCACTTAGCAACTCATGTGAGAACCCTGTCTCCTAAATAAAATACAAAAAAGTCCTGGGAATTGACCCATGGTCAATGCCCCTGAGTTCATCCCTGTACCAAAAAAAAAAAAAAAAAAAAAAAAAAAAAACCAAACCCTAAAATATGACTCGCTTTGGGATTTCTATAGTATATGGTGCAGTGTTTATTAATTATCTTCCTCTAGTAACCATAGTTCTCCTCTGCATTTAACTCTTCCTCCCATCTCCCCAAGTTCTCACATATTATGCAATAAATTTCTTTCTGTGTCTGGACCATCTCACTTAACATGAAGTTCTCCAACTTCATTCATATAATGTTTCAATGGCAACATATTTCTTTCTTTGTTACTGAGGGTTTGAACCCAGGGTTGCCTTGCCACTGAGACATATCCCCCAGTCAATTTATCTTTTACTTTTTTTAGTAGCATTGAGCTGAGGCTGACCTTGAACTTTTTGCCACCACTTCCACCTATAGCATCCTTTTCAGTATAAAAGCTGAATGATAAACCAGGTGTGGTGGCACATGCCAGTAACCGCAGCACTCAAGGGGTGAGGCAGGAGGATCACAAATTGGAAGTCAACTCAGATCATTATAGTGAGACCCCCATCCCTATGTTTCAAAAGACCCTGTCTCAAAACAATCTTAAAAAATGAAAACTTTTCTATATATGTACATTGTATATATTTGTAGCTCAAGAAGCAGATAATAATCACCTGACACTTGGATGTTACACATCTTCTCACTTCTTCTCCTTTTATTTTCCCTAGACATACTTACAGTAATAGAATAGTTTTGTTTTTATTGTGTCTCCCCTTAGGACACTGATCAGGTGATATTCCTCAGTCACTGGATATCTTTTTCTGCATTTTGAATTTAAGACCTGCATGAGAGTGACATAAGCACCTACAGGTGCTTTGTTCCCTTATAATTCTGAAGAGAATATCAGTCTCTCTGCTTTCATCTCCTCCCACAAGTAGCTTGAGTTTTGCGGATGGAGGCTCCTTGTGGGAGCAGCTGGATACCCTGGAGAATATAGGAATATCTCCAATAAAGCCTCGCCTATGTTGAATTTTCTGTTTCTTAACCTCTTTCACACCATTACTGGACCTTTCAACATGGCATTGGTCAAAAAAGGACCCTACTGGCCTTTTTCTTGCAACCACTGGTAGGAGAACTTTATCCCTTACTTAGGCAAAACAGAAAGTATCAAAGGGAAGGCAGATTTCTAATCCTAAACACAGATCTCCCCTCTAGGAGTAAGGCATGTTTCCAGCTCCAACTTGCCAATTTCCCAACATGAACCATGCATGCTCACTGACCAAGGAAGGATGCAAGAGAAAGCGGGAGCATGTATGTCACAACTGTACAACTGGACAGTACTCAAGACTGTGCTAGAAAAATCACCGTGAACCTAACTTCTACTTCTCCAAGGCACTTGGAATGGATACTGTGAAAATTTTAAAAATGAACATTCCAAGCTGGAAGGCATGGAATTTAATTGTTATCTGGCATAAACTGCCTCAGACTTGCAGACCATACATTTCATTAAACCATTCATTTATTTTATCATCTTGCTAGACAGCATGAAAAGGAAAATGTTCCCTTTCTTTGGGAAGTTCATAAATTTGCTCAGTGAGCCAAATTTAGCAAGATAATGTAATATTGTGGTCAGTGCCCTTGAATCAAGTAAATGGCAGAAAGTTGGTTGTGGAGATTGAAAGGACAAAACAACAATATTTTTATTATACACTATGTTAACTGTTGCCACCTGTAGTGGATTGTCGCTTGCAGCAATGACGCCGCAGGAGAAAATTTGGAGGCAGAATGGAAATGAAAAATTCTTTTATTCTTCTTTCTCTCAACTATCTCTCTCCGGCTCCAACAACTCTCCAACACCAAACACACCACTCTACCAACCTCACCCGTTAAATACTTTTGTCTTAACAAGTATACACGTGTCAACAGCTCATGCTTACAGGTGCGCCACGCAGTGTTCATTGCATAAAATGATTCTTAGATAAATGCATGAATATCAGGTGAAAATACTTGAACACCTTTATGGCTCTCAGCTAGCTGCCATCTTAGCTGTCTCCTCAATTAGGGCTCTTACATTTCCCCCCTTTTGTTTTAAAAGAGGGATGCTCTCTAGCGACATACCATGTGCAAACAACATTCTTACCCATCATCGATAATCAAGGCTGTGCCCTTGACTCCTGTCTTAGGTTGTTATGTTTGGCCCACATGAGACGGTCCTGTGGATGGGTGACTAACCTTCTCTGGATTGACTGTGCCTGTCTTAGTTTGTCCCCCGCTGGGGATCTTACCCATCATTGGCTAACCATCCATCCAATCGAGCCCTTCAGGATCAACTGTGTGGTTTGACTAACAGCTGTCCAATCGTGAGGAGATGCTGCACTTTAAGGAGGCAAGACTTCTGTTGACGACCAAGTTCATAGCGTATCAAGTCTTTAAACAAATCACTGCCCTTAGTTCCATCCAGTAACGCACTGAGTTTCTCTAGACAAATACCTGCAAGGTATGTTCTCGTAATGTCCCCAAAAGAGATCAAAATGTCCACTTGTTTTATAACACGTTGATCAAGGAGCCCCATGCTATGCAGAGCAGAAGCCACACTGCTGGTGAGGTTGTTTGATGCTTGAGCAGCAGGGATGTTAGTAGCAACCGGATACCTGCAGCTGTAGCAGCAACCATCTTTTTTATGTCTAGACAATGCCACTGGAAAATCTTCAGGGCCCACTACCTAGAAACTCAAGCATCAATTATTAAAGTAAAGGCAGTGCTATCCAGCACTGAGTCAAGAGGCGAGTTGTCAAACTAAGAAACAGAAATTATTAGATTAGAAAATAAAAGTTGGTCTCTGCTCACACACATTGCTGCTTGAGCTTCTACAACATAAAGATAAATTAAAGAAGACAACTAAAAGCACTTTGGAAAAATAACTTGTTAGCTGGAACCATGCCGAGTCTCTGCATACACAACAACCTTCTATGAATATTACCTGTTGAAATAATTCAAAATTAATCAGCTATTAAACAAGTACTGTTCTAAATTAATTACAAATAAACAATCCCATGTCAAAATACAAAATATCAGTTTATACAGTATTAGTCATATTCTTTGCTGAAGAGAAGTCCCAGGGACACATATAAATCAAAAAATTTAAGTTACCTTCTCTTTCTAATTGTTTACCCAAATTTGGATAGTCTAAACTTAAATGCAAATTAAGCAGTTATTTAGATCCATATATAGTGGATTGAATATTACTTTTATATATATATTAATTTTATCCATATAAATGGATTAAATATTAATTTTCATAAGTGCTTTGTTATTGTGTGACGTCACACTGAGGACAGACACACAAACATACAAACATATTTTGTGACATCACATTAACATGAAATTAGACAAATGCACAACATAAAGACATATAAAAAAAAAAAAAAAATACAATTGTGTGCACACACTAAAACAGAGATCTATCTCATCCAGCCGGGAGGAATGACAGCCTTAAGTTGTGAATTTATTAAAGGACTCTTTTTAAGGGAATCATTCCATAAAAATTCATCTTGGCCTTTTTGATTTTGTACTTGTTTTATTAATCTTGATTCCCTCAACAACTTCATCTTGATCTTTTGATTGGTACCTGTTTTATTAATCTAGATGGTATCCATATGTGGGGAGGATTGTGGCTTTGAAAAACACAAACAGATCCTCTCCCCCAAATTAATACTGGATCTGGACCCTTCCAGTACCTGAAAGAACATCCTTCCAGTAAAACCAAAGGTTTATGGTTGTTGGTGTGGGTTTCCAGTGTCTGTCTCCAGCCGAACATCCATTAGAATCTTAAAGTTAAAAATTTTAAGGTAAACAAGCAACTGCCAATCTGTCCCTAGGATTTTCCAATTTCCTTCTTTTTAGTTTAATAGCATAATTTTGAGTTGCAATTAGCTCATTCAATTATACCTTGACTTTGAGGATTGTATGGGATAACCTATTAATGGGATATATTGAATTTTGCGCAAAACTGTTTGAAAGATGAGGACATATATGCAGGGGCCATTATCTGTATTTAAGCATTTTGGGAATGCCCAATGCAGCAAAAGCTTGTAGACAATGAGATGTAATATCTTTAACTTTTTCTCCAGCATGGAAGGAAGCAAAAATCATGCCTAGAGCATGTTATCTATGGTCACATGAATAAATCGCAATTTCCAAAACTTGGCTCATGGAGTGACATCCGTATCCCACACAATGATTGGGCCTTAATCCTCTTGGGTGTAACCCCATAATGAGGATTGGCAAATATGTCACACACAAGATTGACAAGTCTTCACAATTTTTCGAGTTGCTCGTTAGTTATTTTGAAACTTTGACTTAAAGTAGTACTATTAACATGCAATTGGGAATGGAACAAGGGTAGCTTGTTGGACTGCTGAAAATATCAAAGATGGTTTTAGTGAGGGGCAATCAGCCTTTTGATTACCTTCATGAGAGGACCAGCAAATTAGTATGAGCTCTGATATGTCCAATAAATAAACGTTCTTTACTTTTCCCATAGGAGATTTTTGAATTTGAAAAAACAATTTAAAGGCTGAGTATGTGGTGCTATGGACCTGCTAGCTCCAATTTAGGGACAGCATGTACAATATAGTGGCTGTCTGAAAAAATATTTAAGGTGTATTCTTTAAAACTTTCTAGAGCTATTATAATAACTTCAAGTTCAACTAATTGGGCTGATTTTTGACCAGTAAATATGAATCGATTTTCTTTTTTGAGTGACTACTGCAGCAGTACCATTTGAGGACCCATCTGTAAATACATTTAATGCCTTACAAATAGTTGATTTTTTATTACCTGTGGAAATATAATGGGAATGATTGATACAAAAAGATAGTATAGGAGACTTAGGAAGATGGTTATCAAAATTTGCAGAAGTAGAGTATCTAGCTATAGCCCAATCATTTTCATTGAACACAAATATTCAACATATGACAATGAATAGGATAATAATAGTAGTGGGGTGAATGCCAAATATATTTAGTAGAAGTCTTAAGTTCTTGAAGAATAAGTTTAGCAACCATGGAGGTATAAGACTCAATTGTACTTTTAGGAGAAACGGGTAAAATGTATCTATAATAAAAGGTCCCTGTTGCCAAAATACTCATGTGGGTGTATATTGTGAAGAAATAATAATCAATATAAGCGTTGAGCAAAATCAATTCTATCACAATGGGTCTCTCATGGCCTTTTCTACTACTTTAAAGCTTCCCTAGCATCAGGAGTCAATGTTCGCAGTGAAGATGGATCCGGGTCCCGTGAAGGATATCAAATAAGGGTTTTTAATTGGCCAGTAGTGAGGCTTAGTGTAGGGAAAGCCAATTAATGTCTCCCAGCAGTTTTTTGGAAATCATTGAGGGTGGTCAAATGTTCTTTATTTATTAAAAAATTTTGAGGCCTAATAAAGTATCCATGATCTTTAAATCCTAAATATAATATGGGAGATCTAGTTTGAACCTTTTCGTCAGCAATTTTTAATCCATATCTTTTAAAATTTTCTGTCATACTGAATATAGGGTAAATAAGATTTCTTGATTTAGGTGAGCAAGCAAAACATCATCCATATAATGGAGGCACATAAGGTTATGCGGATATTTGTTCTTAATAGGCTGAATAGCTTTGTCTACATAGATTTGACATATAGTGGGGCTAATAGCCATTCCATGTGGTAGCACTTTCCATTGATATCTTTTATCAGGGCCATTATTATTGATAGAAGAAACTGAAGAAAAGCAAACCTGGGGCATCCAGAAGGATGTGCAGAGGAATGGAAAAGAAACAATCCTTTATAGCAGACATTATAAGATGGAAAGTTTTAGGAATAGCTACAGGATTAGGAAGTCCAGGATGGGTAGGCCTGTAATTTGCATAATTTAATTGATTTCTCTAAGTGTCATGTACAATCTCCATTTTTCTGATTTTTTTCTTGATTACGATTATGGGGGAATTCCAGGGAGAGGTGGAAGCTCTATGTGTCCTCCTATAGTTGTTCTTGGATTAAGAGTGGGCCACTTTTAATTTTTCTCTAGATAAGGGCCACTGAGGGACCCAAACTGGCTTATCAAAAGCCATGGTATTTCAAAATTGTTTTTCTCAGTGCCCCTAGAAAAAAATATCTTTTACCCTTTGATGATGATTTAGATTTTTATTTTTAACACCTGCAGGCTTGTTGCGAGGTGTACCCCATTTGCTGTAGAATGTCTCTTCCCCATAGGATAACTGGTAAGCTGTCAAAAAACATAAGGTTGGAATGTTCCTTTATGCCCTTCATTATCTTCCCAATTTAAGACTACATCACTTTGTGCTGGGGTGTTAGTATATCCCAAGTCTCTAAACTGGTTGAAGCCTTCTGCAGAGGCCAGTGCTTGGGCCATTGTTGTAGATTAATGATGGAAGAGTCAGCCCCAGTATCAATCAGCCCTTCCATCTCTATACCTTGAATTTTTATTTTGCACATAGGCCTCCGTGAACAATCCTGAACCCAGCAAGCTATAGCCCCGAGCCAGTGGAACCAAATCCTCTAATGTTCCCTATTCTGTGGCATACTCTTGAATGAGTTGTGGAAACTGGGAAGGAGAAGCAGCTGAGCAATTCTATCTCCTTGGTTAATAGAGATAATGCCTCTAGGTGAACTAAAGCATTATTTTTATTTCTCCTTGGTAATCAGAGACAATAACACCTGGTGTTACTTGAAAACCTAATAGGCTTTTAGAACTTCACCCGAGGATAAGTTCTACAGTCCCTGAGGGAAGAGGTTACCTGACTCCCGTAGGAATCAGTTGAACCCCCATTTCAGGTGTTAGCACTATTCGGGCGGTGGAACAGAGGCCTAGTCTTGCACTTCCTCTTGTCCCTCTGACAAGGGTGTCAATGGTAGGAGGGATTGTGACGAGGAATCATCTGTATGGATGTTTGAGGATATTCTTCCTCTAATGCCTCGTACATTGTGGGCCCCGAGGCATTTGGCCCCATGCCCTGTTTTGTGAATTCCTGGACAAAACATTTCCATAGATGTCAAATTTAGAATGGCATTTATTGCCCAATGATTTCCCTTTTCACACCTGGGGAAGTGCCTGGGGCACAGTATGAGCTTGGTCTATTTCTCTTTGGGATATTGCCTAGAATATCCCTGGTTGATTATAATAATTTTGTCTGTAATATCCTGATTGATTATAATTTTTTTGTTGAGCCTTATTTGTGAAATTTGAGGGGAAGCACCTCTCATTGCTGCTGCAATCACATTGGCTGTGACAAAGGCATCATTAATATCTTTACATAATCTAAAGTATATTGAAAGGTACTTTTCATTTTTTCCATGGTCTTATACCATCTTGGTAATATTTGTTGGCATTTTCATATGCCAACTGGATGACTAAGGGCATTGCTTGATCCCCATCCCAAAGATATTCTGCCTGCAGTTCTTAAAAGTCTGTCAGCAAAATCAGCATATGGCACGTTAGGTCCCCCCTGTATTACTTTTGATAAGCTGCCTTGCAAATCACCTGTCCTGGTAAGGTCTTCCATGCTTTGACAGTTTGCAGTGTCTATCTGTGTGTGTATACACCGGATGATATTGCGTTTGTATTTGTAGTTCAGCAAACTGTCCTTCACCTGTTAGCATGTCTATGTTTTTGGTCTGGGAAGCCTGCAGTTACATTTCTCCTAGCTGTTTCTACACAAAGTTCCTGGAATTGTGTACCTCCAGATCAGGTATTGTCCCCTGCTCAATACTGCCTTGGCATAACCCCTTCCAGTCTGGCGAGGGGTTAAAGTTAAAGTGTAAGGGACTCCAGCATGATCAACGTGAAATGGAGCTTGAGGCACATAGGTCATTATCACCTCTTTGAAATTTTTTATTGTTTTAAAATCTAGGGATTAGTGGTACCTTTGCCCATTTTCATTTTCAAATACTGGCAGGTCCCAATGATTCCTGTGGTTTTTGGCGTTTGGATGGTGCATAAGTGGCTCAGACAGGCCGTTAAATCTCTGCCTCAAGGTCACACAATATGCTCAGAAATACCCCTCATTGTTTTGTAATGATTCCACGCCATGAGAGAGCAGAGGGCACCAGTGGTTCCTCTACTTGACGGTCCTTTCTGGTCTTAACAGACTTAGCGGAGGGGGCCTGTGCTTTCATGGTTATTTGGCTCCTCCTCATTACTATCACTTTTCACTGGTAGTAACATCCTGAGTTTCAGATTCCCCCCCCCCCCCCCCCCCCCCCCCCCCCCCCCCCCCCACCACCCCCCCCCCCCCCCACCCCCCCCCCCCCCCCCCCCCCCCCCCCCCCCCCCCCCCCCCCCCCCCCCCCCCCCCACCAACCCACCCACCCCCCCCCCCCCCCCCAACCCCCCCCCCACCCACCCCCCCCCCCCCCCACCACTTGTTGCTGCCTGTAGTGATTGCCGCTTGCAGCAACGACGCCACGGAGAAAATTCAGAGGCAGAATGGAAATGAAAAAGTTCTTTTATTCTTCTTTCTTTTAACTTCTCTCTCCGGCTCCAACAACCTCTTCAACTCCAACTCCAACCACTCTAGCCAACCCTCACCCGGTTAAATACCTTTTGACCTTAACAAGTATCAACGTGTCAACAGCTCGAGTTTACAGGTGCGTCACGCAGTGTTTCACGGGGCATAAAAAGATTCTTAGATAAATGCATGAATATCAGGTGAAAATACTTGAACACCTTTATGGCCTCTCAGCTAGCCTCCATCTTAGCTATCTCCTCAACTAGGGCTCTTACAGTTTAGCACCATTTCCTCAGGTAACACTTCATAGGAGTTTGTAATATGAAAACAAACTCAAAACCCAACAACAAAGCTAAAATAGAAAAGTACTTCATTGGAGCAGATGGCATTGATGGTCCCAGTTCTTAAGTACAACAAAGCCACACCAGTGTACAGGAATGGCAGCACCTTCCACCTTGGGCCAGGGCAAGCCTCTCTTTTTTCTGCTTCTAAAGATGGGTTTTGGCCCAATGGAATATAGCTAACTGAAATTAATTTTAAACATTGTAATTAAAAACAATTTTCTGTACAAAAAATTAAAGGTTAAAGTCAATGAGACCAAAAGACTTTACTGCACTTATATGGTTCTGTCCTGTCCTATTAGATGTCTGTGATGTGCAATAAGAATGAGCCCCAGGAGGGTAAAGAAGACTCTTAAGCTAACCTGAGACCTATCGGTGGCCTGGTGAGGCTGCCCTGAGCATCCCAATAGCATTGCTGTGAGTGAGTATTCAGGTGTCCTGTCAGGTAGAGAGGTGCTGTGTCCAAGGGATGACTGTCTTGCACTGAGACACACCTAGCATGCTAGGGAAGAAAGCAAAGTCAGTGTAAATGAGTATGCCAACATAGAGGAGAGGCACCAGTGCATGTTTTGGAAACTGTGGAAATTCATGACTATTTTTGTAGCAATGATGATTCTGATGCAGTTTAACATAAATATGGACAATCCCTGAAATTTTCACTGGACAAAGAGCTTGGATAGAGATGTCACTTTATTTAAGTGTAGACAGGCCATGATGGCAACGCAGGTATAAGAATGGTTGCTTCTACTACACGCTCTGCACAACCCAGAGAGCGTATGCGGAAATATGATCAAATGGTCATCTCCTCTGGGCCCTC
>JAKELJ010001304.1:0-10048 GCA_025594165.1 Tamias sibiricus
CTGGAAGTTGAGAGCCTTCAATAGACTACCAGGGTTATAATCATTTGAGATGTCATTGAGTTGTTAACTTTAGTTTTTGTTTGGAACTTTTTGCATCTATGTTTATGAGGAATATTGACAGTACAACTGCTATTATTGGGTCTGTGAGTTTAGCATCAGCTTAATGCTGCGCTCTCATATATACTTAGGAAATAGTTGGTTTTTTTTTTTTTTTTCAGTTCTCTGGAAGACCGTGTATAGATTTGCTGTTAAATTTTTTTCTAAATATTTAGTATAATTAAACTAGGAAAGACCATCTGGACAATACATGGATTTTTTCATTCATTCTCTTTTTTTTTTAATGGAAAGGGTTTTTTTTTAAAAAATATTTATTTATTTGCTTAGTTGTTACACAGTGCATTTATATGTATGTGGTGCTGAGATCGAACCCAGGGTGAGGCGCAGCGAGGGGCGAGCACTCTGCCGCTGAGGGCCACAACCCCAGCCCAGGAAAAGGTTTTTAATGACAAATATCATCTAATTTGTCAATTTAATTGGCAGCAAATTTGTTTCTAATCTTTCTTTATTTACCTTTTAATATCTTTAGATTTTGTGGTAAAGTCTTTTTCAATTCCCATGATACGTTTTACCTGTGTCCTTCTCTCTTGTTCTCACAGTTCAGTCATGCAGGCCAGCCATTTATCGACTTGATATTAAAGAGCCCATCTCTTTTGGTTTTATTGATTTTTCTTGATATTCATGTTTCTATTTCAATGATTCCTTCTCTGACATTATTATCCTATCTTTCTACTTCCTTTGAATTTGATATGTGCTCTTTCTTTAGTTGGCTGAGGTGGAATGTGGGCATCAATCGATTTGAGGTTCTTTCTTCTCTTCTAAGGGTTGCCATTCTATAAATTGTGACATCCTACACATGTGATATATACATTTTTTTTTTCATTAATATTGAAATTCCCTTCAATTTAATTTTATTTCCTTTGATTTTTGACTCATTTTGTTGTGTTGCCGCCTGAAGCGCTTGGAGCACGGAGCCGCGGGAAGAACTTCAGAAGCAAACTGGAGACAAACAGCTTTTTATTCTGATAACTTTTCTCTCTGGTTCTAACAACTAACACACGCCAAACACACCACTAAAATGGCGCTGACCCGATCAGCAATTTCGGCCAAGTCACTCCAGATCCCGCAACAAAATCCCGTGAGACTACGGGTGGCGACAATGGCCAAATCTCCACGGCTCATAGTCAACTGCAATTCAAGCCAATCCCCAAACAGGGCTCCTGCATTTCCCCCTTTTTGTTTTAAAAGAGGTAATGCTCTAGGACGTCTATGTGCAACCAACATTCTTACCCGTCATCGGATAATCAAGGCTGTGCCCTTGACTCCTGTCTTAGGTTGATATGTCGGCCACATGAGACTGTCCCGTGCGACTGTGCCTGTCTTAGGTTGTCCCCCTCTGGGGATCTTACCCGTCATTGGCTAACCAGCCATCCAATGGAGCCCTTTAGGATCGACTATATATGATGACTAACAGCCGTCCAATTGTGAGGAGATGTTGCGGCTTTAAGGCGACAAGCCTTTTGGTGATGAGCCAAATTGCATAGCATATCAAATTGTTTAAACAAATCAGCTGCCCTAAGTTCCAACAAGTAACACACTGAATTCTCTAGACAAATACCCGCAAGGCATTGTCCCGTAAAGTCCCAAACAATGAAAGATCAAAATGTCCATTTGTTGTAACATGTTGATGTAGGAGGCCCCATGCATGTAGAGCAGAGGCCACACTGTTGGTGAGGTTGTTTGATGTTTGAGCAGCAGGGATGCTTGCGGCGGCCGCGATCCCTGCAGCTGTAGCAGCAGACGTCTTTTTTATGTTTAGACAATGCCACCGGCAAATCTTCAGGGCCCGCTACCTAGAAACTCAAGCATCAATTATTAAAGGAAAGGCAGTGCTATTGCAGCACTGAGTCAAGAGGCGAGTTGTCAAACTACAAAATAGAATAATTAGATTAGAAAATTAAAGTTGATTTTTGTTCACACACATCGCTGGTTGAGCTTCTACAAACATAAGTTGGAAAAATATCATATTTAGAACAAAACAAAGAAAGACTGAGGGTAATTACTGCATTAAAGATAGATTAAAGAAAAGGTAAAGGCACTTTAGAGAAATAATTTGTTAGCTGGAACCCTTGAGTCTCTGTATACAGAGCAATCTTTTACCTGTTGAGATAATTGAAATTAATGAGCTATTAAACAAATGAAGTTAATAACAAATAAACAATCTTAAGTCAAAACACCAAAATATCAGGTTATATAGCACTAGTCATATTGTTTGCTAAAGAGAAGTCCCAGGGACACCTATAAATCAAAATTGAAAGTACCTTCATTTATAAAATTATTTACCTAAATTGAATACTCTAAACCTAAAATGAATTAAAGTTATTTGGATCCATATATATATATATATTTTTTCTTTTTCATAAGCGCTTTGTTCTATGTGACGTCACACTGGACAAACGAAAACATACAAACATATATTTGTGACGTCACATTAACATGAAATATAGACAAATGTACAGACATAAAGACATGTATAAAAAGAAAAAAAAAAAAAAATACAATTGTGTGCACACTAAAGAGAGATCTCCTCGTCCCGGCCGGGAGAAATGACACTTAAGTTGTGAAATATTTTGAAGGACTCTTTTGAGGGAATCATTCTATACCTTCATCTTGGTCCTCTTGATTTTGTACCTTTTTTATTAATCTTGATTCTTCAATAACTTCATCTTGATCATTTTGATGTGGTACCTGTTTTATTAATCTAGATGGTATCCATATTGGAGAGGATTCGTCTTTTGGAAAAACACAAACAGATCCTCTTCCCCAAATTAATACTGGATCTGGACCCTTCCATGTACCTGAAAGAACATCCTTCCAGTAAACCAAAGGTTTATGTTGTTGGTGTGGATTCCAATGTCTGTCTCCAGCAGAATAACCATTAGAGTCTAAAGTTAAAAAATTTAAGGTAAACAGGGCAACTGCCAATCTGTCCTTAGACTTTTCCAATTTCCTTCTTTTTGTTTTAATAACATAATTTTCAGTGTTCGGTTTGCTCTTTCAATAATGCCCTGACCCTGAGGATTGTATGGGATGCCTGTTTTATGGGATATATTGAATTTTGCGCAAAACTGTTTGAAAGATGAGGACGTATATGCGGGCCATTATCTGTTTTAAGCATTTTGGGGATGCCCAATGCAGCAAAAGCTTGCAAGCAATGAGATGTAACATCTTTAACTTTTTTCTCCAGAATGTAAGGAAGCAAAAATCATGCCTGAACATGTATCTATGGTCACATGAATAAATCGCAATTTTCCAAAACTTGGCTCATGAGTAACATCCATCTGCCACAAATGATTGGGCATTCAATCCTCTAGGGTTAACGCCGAAATGAGGATTGGGCAAATGTGTCATACAAGATTTACAATCTTTTACAATTGTTCTGGCTTGCTCCTTTGTGATTTTAAACCTACGTTGCAAGGTGGTGCTGTTGACATGAAACTGGGAGTGAAATAAAGTAGCTTGTTGTAGCGCTGAAAGTATAAATACTGTTTTTGTAAGTTCATCAGCCTTTTGATTACCTTCATGGAGGGGACCAGGCAAATTAGTATGTGCTCTAATATGGCCTACGAATAGAGGTTCTTTTCTTGCCCACAAAAGTTTTTGTATTTGATAAAACAATTTAAAGGCTGGAGTATGAGGTGCTATTGGTCCTGCTAACTCTAATTTTGGACGGCTTGTACAATATAGTGGCTATCTGAAAAAATGTTTACGGGCTGGTCCCTAAAATTTTCCAGAGCTCTTACCACAGCTTCCAATTCCACTAGTTGAGCTGATTTGTGTGCAGTTATGTAAGTCATATTTTCTTTTTTAGTGACTACTGTAGCAGTACCATTTGAGGACCCATCTGTAAATACATTAAATGCCTTAGGAATAGGTTGATTTTTTATTACCTGTGGAAATATAATAGGATGATTAATACAAAAAGATAATATAGGGACTTAGGAAGATGATTATCAAAATTTGCAGAAGTAGAGCATTTAGCTATAGCCCAATCATTATCATTGAAGCATAAGTATTCAATCTGTGATGATGAATAGGGAGTAATAATAGTAGCAGGGTGAATGCCAAATATTTTAGTAGAAGTCTTAAGTCCTTGAAGAATAAGTTTAGCCACCATGGAGGTATAAGATTCAATTATACTTTTAGGAGAGACGGGCAAATGTATCCATAATAAAGGCCCTTGTTGCCAAAATACTCCTGTGGGTGTATATTGTGAAGAAATAATAATCAACATCAGCGGTTGAGTTAAATCAAATCTATCACAATGAGCTCCTTCGATGGCTTTTTCTACTAACTTTAAAGCTTTCCTAGCATCAGGAGTCAATGTTCGTGGTGAAGATGGATCAGGATCTCCACGAAGGATGTCAAATAAAGGTTTTAGTTGGCCAGTAGTGAGATTTAGTGTAGGGCGAAGCCAATTAATGTCTCCCAGTAGTTTTTGAAATCATTGAGGGTGGTCAAATGTTCTTTATTTATTAAAAATTTTTGGGGTCTAACAAAAGTATCCATGATTTTAAATCCTAAATATAATATGGGAGATCTGGTTTGAACTTTTTCTTCTGCTATATATAATCCATATTTTTTTAAATTTTCTACCACATCACTGAATATATTAAATAAGATTTTTTGATTAGGGTGGGCCAATAAAATATCATCCATGTAATGTAGACACATGAGGTTTGGATATTTATTTTTAATGGGTTGGATAGCCTTGTCCACATATATTTGGCATATGGTGGGGCTATTAGCCATTCCCTGTGGTAAAACCTTCCATTGATATCTCTGATCAGGGCCATTATTGTTCATAGAAGGAACGGAAAAAGCAAACCTGGGGGCATCCAGAGGATGTAGGGGAATAGAAAAGAAGCAATCCTTTATATCAAGAGTAATAAGATGGAAATTTTTTGGAATAGCTACGGGACTAGGAAGTCCAGGTTGAGTAGGCCCCATAACTTGCATGGTTTTATTGATTTGTCTAAGATCATGTAACAATCGCCATTTTCCTGACTTTTTCTTGATCACAAATATGGGGAATTCCAGGGAGAGGTGGAAGGTTCTATATGACCTGCTTCTAATTGTTCCTGAACTAATTGGTGGGCCGCTTGTAATTTCTCTTTAGATAGGGCCACTGAGGGACCCACACTGGCTTATCAGAAAGCCATGGTATTTTCAAAATTATTTTCTCAGTGGCCCCGAAAAAAAATATCTTTTTCCTTTATGACAATGATTACTTTTAGGGTTAAGATTACTCTGTACTTTTTGATAATGAGTTCTTTTATGGTTAAGATTACCCTGTAGGTTTTCACATTTAACATCTGCAGGCTTGGTTGCAAGGTGTACTCCCATTTGTTGCAAAATATCTCTTCCCCATAAAGTAACCGGTAGATTAGGTAAAACATAAGGCTGAAATGTTCCTTTATGGCCTTCATCATCCTCCCATTTTAAAATTACTGCACTTTTATCTGGGAGGTTATTATATCCCAAGCCTCTTAAACTGGTTGAAGCTTTTTGCAGAGGCCAGTGCTTGGGCCATTGGCGTAAATTAATAATGGAAGAGTCAGCTCCAGTATCTATTAATCCCTCCATTTCTATTCCTTGGATTTTTATTTTACACATAGGCCTCCTTGAACAGTCTCGAACCCAGCAAGCCATGGGACTTGAGTCAGTGGAACAAAATCCTCTATTGTTCCCTTCTTGAGGCATACCCATTTTAAATGAATTATGTAAATTGGGAAGGAGAAGCAACTGAGCAATTCTATCTCCTTGATTAACAGAACTTACACTTTGGGGTGAGCTAAGCATTATTTTTATTTCCCCTTTGTAGTCTGAGTTTATTACACCTGGGGTCACTTGCAAACCTAATAAGCTTTTAGGACTACGCCCGATAATAAGTCCTACAGTCCCTGAGGGAAGAGGTCCCCTGACTCCTGTGGGAATCAGTTGAACCCCCATTTCAGGTGTTAACACTATTCGGGCGGTGGAACAGAGGTCTAATCCTGCATTTCCTCTTGTTCCTCTGGCGAGGGAGTGGATGGGTAGTAGGGATTGTGTCGGGGAAGCATCTGAGTGGATGCTTGAGGATACTCCTTCTGCAATGCCCCGTACATTTGTGGGCCCCGGGGTACTGGGCCCCGTGCCCCGTTTTTTGAATTCCTGAACAAAGGATTTCCATGGATGTCAAATTTTGAATAGCATTTATTGGCCCAATGATTTCCCTTTTTACACCTGGGGCAGCGGCCTGGGGCACGGTATGAGCTTGATCTTATTTCTCTTTTGGGATTTTGCCTAGAATTGCCTGATTGATTATGATAATTTTGCCTGGAATATCCTGATTGATTATAATGTCTACGTTTAGCCTTTGTGAAATTTCGAGAGGAAGCACCTCTCATTGAGGCTGCAATCACATTTCCTGTGACAAAGGCGCCATTTATATCTTTACATAGTTGTATATATACGGAAAGATCCTTTTTAGTTCTCCATGGCCTGATGGCTGCTTGGCACCATTTATTTGCATTTTCATAAGCTAATTGAACAACTAAAGGCATAGCTTGGTCAACATCTGCAAACACACTACCTGCAGTTCTCAAAAGTCGATCAGCAAAGTCGGCATACGGCTCATTAGGTCCTTGAATCACTTTTGACAAGCTACCTTGTAGATCCCCAGGTCCTTGTACAGTTTTCCATGCCTCTAAGGCAGCTGCATTTATCTGAGCATATATATCTGAGTCATAATCTGTTTGAGCCTGTAAGTCTGCGAATTGCCCTTCTCCTGTGAGCATGTCTATATTATAGTTTTCAAACCCTGCAGCCGCGTTTCTTTTAGCCGTTTCTATACAAAGTTCTTGGAATTGCGATCGCCAAACCAAGAATTGCCCCCCGCTTAATGTTGCTTTACATAGACTTTTCCAGTCTGAGGGGGTTAAGCTAAAGGTGTTAAGGGACTCCAGCATACTCAACGTGAAAGGAGCTTGGGGCCCATAAGTCATTACTGCCTCTTTGAGATTTTTTATTGTTTTGAAATCTACTGACTGATGGACACTCTGTCCATTTTTCTTTTCAAATGCTGGCGGTTCCCAATGTATCTGTGAGTTGTCCTCGAGAGCGCATAAGCGATCAGAAAGACTTTTTATTTCTGTTTCTAGGGTATGCAAATGCCTAGTAATACCCTTCATATTTTCTGTAATGGATTCCACCCATGGGGGAGTAGTCACTTCCACAAGTGACTCCTCTGCCTGACGGACCTTTTTTCTCGGTCTTTTTTAATTTCTTTTTCCTCATTTTCTCAGGATCACTTTTACTAGATTCCTCACCACTGCTAATTTCACTGACAGCAATATCCTGAGGCCCAGGTTCCAGTGAGAGCAAGTATCCTTCAGCTTTCGCCAATAACTCCCGAATAGCTTTAATAGCTTGGATTTTTGTCATTTTTGGGTCTCTTCTAATACTCTCTTTACTGGTCTCAGTTGGCCCAGTGGAATCTACACTTTTTTGATCACTTTCACTTTTGTCTATATACTCCTCACTGAGAACAGAGTCAGGTATATCAAGGAGTCTTTGCATAGCCTCTATCACTTGGGATTCAGTTATATTCGAACCCATCTTTAGAGACCTTTCAGTTCTTACCTGTCCGCTCCGAAGTTCCCCGTACGGCCGCCACCTGTTGCCGCCTGAAGCGCTTGGAGCACCGGAGCCGCGGGAAGAACTTCAGAAGCAAACTGGAGACAAACAGCTTTTTATTCTGATAACTTTTCTCTCTGGTTCTAACAACAACTAACACACGCCAAACACACCACTAAAATGGCGCTGACCCGATCAGCAATTTCGGCCAAGTCACTCCAGATCCCGCAACAAAATCCCGTGAGACTACGGGTGGCGACAATGGCCAAATCTCCACGGCTCATAGTCAACTGCAATTCAAGCCAATCCCCAAACAGGGCTCCTGCAGCTGAGGATCGAACCCAGGCCGCTCATGGTGCAAGGCACGCATTCTACGGCTAAGCCACAACTCCAGCCCTGTTATATATACATAGTTAAATAATTAAAAATACTTTATATTTAATCCATGTGGTTCTATTTCCCAATCAGCACATATTTATTATCTTTCAGTTCCTGGGGGACGCTAAATCTGAAATGGACCTCCCTGGGCTAAGTTTCAGAGTATTGTTAGGCAACATTACTTTCGGATGTACAGGGCGAACCATTCCTTGCCTTCTGGCAACTTCTGTAAGCCAACCTGCCATACTTTGGCTCATGGTTCTTTGTCCCAATCTTCGCAAAGTCCAAGCGTCTGAGTTTTCTCAAGCTGGGCATCTCTCTGGCCCTGCTTTTGCTTCATCTTCACTTTAAATGGACCCTTGTGAATTATATTAGGCCCACTCAGATAATCCACGTTAATCTCCCTATTTCTAGGTCAACAGATTAAGCAAACAGAAATCCATCTTTGTCCCTTAACAACATTTTAAAATCATTTTTAAATGTTTTTTAATAGTGCCTTATATTACATAGTAACAGTGGGTTCGTATTTGACATAATCATGCATGCTTGGAATGTAATTTCAGTCCCTGGAGCTTCCTCTTTTTACCTCTCCATCTTTCCTGTTTATCCTTCCCTGCTTGTTTTCTTACTGTTCATTTATCATATTTTGAATTGTTTGCTTTATATGTATATATAAAGGTGAAATTCACTGTGATGCTCTATTTAATCATTCATTTCTTGGTGACACCAGTCCCCTGATTCTGTATCTTAGCTATTGATAGTGGGAACTAAGATAGAACTTATTATTTAATCTTGATGGAAGCAGAATCCCTTTAACCTCATTTTTGAGAGTAAGAATATTTTACATTTTGGGGAAAGGAGAGGAATAGATTCTACGAAGTTATATGACCTGCCCTAGAGGGAGTTAACCTTCCTCTATTGGTGTCCTCAGCAATCTAACACTTTTTTGGCTTCTCTTCTTGGATCTGCCTTTATAAAATACTATGCCATCTGGGAACAAAGCTTCCAGATGGTATTAAAGTACAATAGCCAGACCAAAATGGAGCCCAATGATGATAACCTAATGACAATAGCAAAGTTCATTTCATTACAAAATAGCTCCCAGAAAGAGTTCGGGAAACTCATTAAGAATCATCACTTTATGATCTATCATGGACCACATAGATTGAAAGGCAAGATAATTTTATGAGTGTATAATACTTCCCTGTCTTCCATCCTCTGGTCAGTAAATAGATCCTTCACAATGACATTATTTTAAAGAGTATAACCAGAGAAATGTATCCATCACCCATCCATTCACTAAATAACATTTATTGAGACCTACTGTGTGGCCAAGCCACTAGCTAATATCCTTACTCCTCTCAGACACGTATAAAAGTGTCTCTCTCTTAGCACTCTGTACTTTTATTATTACTTTACTGTTTACTAGAACTACATTGTGAATATCAGTCTTCTCATCTATTTTATTCAGTCTCTCCTTATTTGACATAATCTCCCCTGTAGCACTTAGTACAGTTTCCTAGAATGGTAGAAAGAATCAGATCTTAATGGTTGCCATTGAGAGTGAAATTTAAAATACACACATGCATTTGTGGTTTTTGATATAAAATACTAACTTTACTCGTCTGTGCAGTCTTTTACGTTTGCCTTCAGCTTTCATACAGAAAACAATTTAAAAGAGTCGGACATTATCCCTTTCTAATGGTCATTTCTTCTCAGAAGTAACCATACCACTCTAACAGTTTGATCAAGCAAAGCAAGAGCCCTCCAAGAGGGTCTCTTTTGAGTTTAGAAAATAGAAAGAGTTTTATTTCTTTTTATCTATGCAGCGCCTTGTAAGAATACTATTGACTGAAATGATAGTGCTAATCATTTGCAGGATGGAACTTAACCATATCCCTATGAATGCAGAGGAGAATCTAACCTTATACAACCC
>JAKELJ010001305.1:0-10042 GCA_025594165.1 Tamias sibiricus
AAACATATCAAAAAGATAGTGCACCACGATCAAGTGGGGTTTATCCCAGGGATGCAAGGCTGGTTCAACATTCAGAAATCAATAAACATAATACATCACATCAATAGACTTAAAGACAAAAATCATATGATCATCTCAATTGACGCAGAAAAAGCATTTGACAAAATACAACACCCCTTTATGTTCAAAACACTGGAAAAACTAGGAATATCAGGAACATATCTCAACATGATAAAAGCTATTTATGCAAGGCCCCGAGCTAACATTATCTTAAATGGAGAACAATTGAAAGCATTCCCTCTAAAAACTGGAACAAGACAGGGATGCCCCCTTTCACCACTGCTATTTAACATATAACTGAATCCCAATTGATAGAGGCTATGCAAAGACTCCTTGATATACCTGACTCTGTTCTCAGTGAGGAGTATATAGACAAAAGTGAAAGTGATCAAAAAAGTGTAGATTCCACTGGGCCAACTGAGACCAGTAAAGAGAGTATTAGAAGAGACCCAAAAATGACAAAAATCCAAGCTATTAAAGCTATTCGGGAGTTATTGGCAAAAGCTGAAGGATACTTGCTCTCACTGGAACCTGGGCCTCAGGATATTGCTGTCAGTGAAATTAGCAGTGGTGAGGAATCTAGTAAAAGTGATCCTGAGAAAATGAGGAAAAAGAAACTAAAAAAGACCGAGAAAAAGGACGGTCAGGTAGAGGAGTCACTTGTGTCCTCTACTCCCCCCATGGGTGGAATCCATTACAGAAAATATGAAGGGTATTACTAGGCATTTGCATACCCTAGAAACAGAAATAAAAAGTCTTTCTGATCGCTTATGCGCTCTCGAGGACAACTCACAGATACATTGGGAACCGCCAGCATTTGAAAAGAAAAATGGACAGAGTGTCCATCAGTCAGTAGATTTCAAAACAATAAAAAATCTCAAAGAGGCAGTAATGACTTATGGGCCCCAAGCTCCTTTCACGTTGAGTATGCTGGAGTCCCTTAACACCTTTAGCTTAACCCCCTCAGACTGGAAAAGTCTATGTAAAGCAACATTAAGCGGGGGGCAATTCTTGGTTTGGCGATCGCAATTCCAAGAACTTTGTATAGAAACGGCTAAAAGAAACGCGGCTGCAGGGTTTGAAAACTATAATATAGACATGCTCACAGGAGAAGGGCAATTCGCAGACTTACAGGCTCAAACAGATTATGACCCAGATGTATATGCTCAGATAAATGCAGCTGCCTTAGAGGCATGGAAAACTGTACAAGGACCTGGGGATCTACAAGGTAGCTTGTCAAAAGTGATTCAAGGACCTAATGAGCCGTATGCCGACTTTGCTGATCGACTTTTGAGAACTGCAGGTAGTGTGTTTGCAGATGTTGACCAAGCTATGCCATTAGTTGTTCAATTAGCTTATGAAAATGCAAATAAATGGTGCCAAGCAGCCATCAGGCCATGGAGAACTAAAAAGGATCTTTCCGTATATATACAACTATGTAAAAATATAAATGACGCCTTTGTCATAGGAAATGTGATTGCAGCCTCAATGAGAGGTGCTTCCTCTCGAAATTTCACAAAGGCTAAACGTAGACATTATAATCAATCAGGATATTCCAGGCAAAATTATCATAATCAATCAGGCAATTCTAGGCAAAATCCCAAAAGAGAAATAAGACCAAGCTCATACCGTGCCCCAGGCCGCTGCCCCAGGTGTAAAAAGGGAAATCATTGGGCCAATAAATGCCATTCAAAATTTGACATCCATGGAAATCCTTTGTTCAGGAATTCAAAAAACGGGGCACAGGGCCCAATACCCTGGGGCCCACAAATGTACGGGGCATTGCAGAAGGAGTATCCTCAAGCATCCACTCAGATGCTTCCCCGACACAATCCCTACTACCCATCCACTCCCTCGCCAGAGGAACAAGAGGAAATGCAGGATTAGACCTCTGTTCCACCGCCCGAATAGTGTTAACACCTGAAATGGGGATTCAACTGATTCCCACAGGAATCAGGGGACCTCTTCCCTCAGGGACTGTAGGACTTATTATCGGGCGTAGTCCTAAAAGCTTATTAGGTTTGCAAGTGACCCCAGGTGTAATAAACTCAGACTACAAAGGGGAAATAAAATAATGCTTAGCTCACCCCAAAGTATAACTTCTGTTAATCAAGGAGATAGAATTGCTCAGTTGCTTCTCCTTCCCAATTTACATAATTCATTTAAAATGGGTATGCCTCAAGAAGGGAACAATAGAGGATTTTGTTCCACTGACTCAAGTCCCATGGCTTGCTGGGTTCGAGACTGTTCAAGGAGGCCTATGTGTAAAATAAAAATCCAAGGAATAGAAATGGAGGGATTAATAGATACTGGAGCTGACTCTTCCATTATTAATTTACGCCAATGGCCCAAGCACTGGCCTCTGCAAAAAGCTTCAACCAGTTTAAGAGGCTTGGGATATAATAACCTCCCAGATAAAAGTGCAGTAATTTTAAAATGGGAGGATGATGAAGGCCATAAAGGAACATTTCAGCCTTTATGTTTTACCTAATCTACCGGTTACTTTATGGGGAAGAGATATTTTGCAACAAATGGGAGTACACCTTGCAACCAAGCCTGCAGATGTTAAATGTGAAAACCTACAGGGTAATCTTAACCATAAAAGAACTCATTATCAAAAAGTACAGAGTAATCTTAACCCTAAAAGTAATCATTGTCATAAAGGAAAAAGATATTTTTTTTCGGGGCCACTGAGAAAATAATTTTGAAAATACCATGGCTTTCTGATAAGCCAGTGTGGGTCCCTCAGTGGCCCCTATCTAAAGAGAAATTACAAGCGGCCCACCTACTAGTTCAGGAAACAATTAGAAGCAGGTCATATAGAACCTTCCACCTCTCCCTGGAATTCCCCCATATTTGTGATCAAGAAAAAGTCAGGAAAATGGCGATTGTTACATGATCTTAGACAAATCAATAAAACCATGCAAGTTATGGGGCCTACTCAACCTGGACTTCCTAGTCCCGTAGCTATTCCAAAAAATTTCCATCTTATTACTCTTGATATAAAGGATTGCTTCTTTTCTATTCCCCTACATCCTCTGGATGCCCCCAGGTTTGCTTTTTCCGTTCCTTCTATGAACAATAATGGCCCTGATCAGAGATATCAATGGAAGGTTTTACCACAGGGAATGGCTAATAGCCCCACCATATGCCAAATATATGTGGACAAGGCTATCCAACCCATTAAAAATAAATATCCAAACCTCATGTGTCTACATTACATGGATGATATTTTATTGGCCCACCCTAATCAAAAAATCTTATTTAATATATTCAGTGATGTGGTAGAAAAATTTTAAAAAAATATGGATTATATATAGCAGAAGAAAAAGTTCAAACCAGATCTCCCATATTTATATTTAGGATTTAAAATCATGGATACTTTTGTTAGACCCCAAAAAATTTTAATGAATAAAGAACATTTGACCACCCTCAATGATTTCCAAAAACTACTGGGAGACATTAATTGGCTTCGCCCTACACTAAATCTCACTACTGGCCAACTAAAACCTTTATTTGACATCCTTCGTGGAGATCCTGATCCATCTTCACCACGAACATTGACTCCTGATGCTAGGAAAGCTTTAAAGTTAGTAGAAAAAGCCATTGAAGGAGCTCATTGTGATAGATTTGATTTAACTCAACCGCTGATGTTGATTATTATTTCTTCACAATATACACCCACAGGAGTATTTTGGCAACAAGGGCCTTTATTATGGATACATTTGCCCGTCTCTCCTAAAAGTATAATTGAATCTTATACCTCCATGGTGGCTAAACTTATTCTTCAAGGACTTAAGACTTCTACTAAAATATTTGGCATTCACCCTGCTACTATTATTACTCCCTATTCATCATCACAGATTGAATACTTATGCTTCAATGATAATGATTGGGCTATAGCTAAATGCTCTACTTCTGCAAATTTTGATAATCATCTTCCTAAGTCCCCTATATTATCTTTTTGTATTAATCATCCTATTATATTTCCACAGGTAATAAAAAATCAACCTATTCCTAAGGCATTTAATGTATTTACAGATGGGTCCTCAAATGGTACTGCTACAGTAGTCACTAAAAAAGAAAATATGACTTACATAACTGCACACAAATCAACTCAACTAGTGGAACTGGAAGCTGTGGTAAGAGCTCTGGAAAATTTTAGGGACCAGCCCGTAAACATTTTTTCAGATAGCCACTATATTGTACAAGCCGTCCCAAAATTAGAGTTAGCAGGACCAATAGCACCTCATACTCCAGCCTTTAAATTGTTTTATCAAATACAAAATCTTTTGTGGGCAAGAAAAGAACCTCTATTCGTAGGCCATATTAGAGCACATACTAATTTGCCTGGTCCCCTCCATGAAGGTAATCAAAAGGCTGATGAACTTACAAAAACAATATTTATACTTTCAGTGCTACAACAAGCTACTTTATTCCACTCCCAGTTTCATGTCAACAGTACCACCTTGCAACGTAGGTTTAAAATCACAAAGGAGCAAGCCAGAACAATTGTAAAAGATTGTAAATCTTGTATGACACATTTGCCCAATCCTCATTTCGGAGTTAACCCTAGAGGATTAATGCCCAATCATTTGTGGCAGATGGATGTTACTCATGAGCCAAGTTTTGGAAAATTGCGATTTATTCATGTGACCATAGATACATGCTCAGGCATGATTTTTGCTTCCTTACATTCTGGAGAAAAAGTTAAAGATGTTACATCTCATTGTTTGCAAGCTTTTGCTGCATTGGGCATCCCCAAAATGCTTAAAACAGATAATGGCCCCGCATATACGTCCTCATCTTTCAAACAGTTTTGCGCAAAATTCAATATATCCCATAAAACAGGCATCCCATACAATCCTCAGGGTCAGGGCATTATTGAAAGAGCAAACCAAACACTGAAAATTATGTTATTAAAACAAAAAGAAGGAAATTGGAAAAGTCCTAAGGACAGATTGGCAGTTGCCCTGTTTACCTTAAATTTTTTAACTTTAGACTCTAATGGTTATTCTGCTGGAGACAGACATTGGAATCCACACCAACAACATAAACCCTTGGTTTACTGGAAGGATGTTCTTTCAGGTACATGGAAGTGTCCAGATCCAGTATTAATTTGGGGAAGAGGATCTGTTTGTGTTTTTCCAAAAGACGAATCCTCTCCAATATGGATACCATCTAGATTAATAAAACAGGTACCACATCAAAATGATCAAGATGAAGTTATTGAAGAATCAAGATTAATAAAAAAGGTACAAAATCAAGAGGACCAAGATGAAGGTATAGAATGATTCCCTCAAAAGAGTCCTTCAAAATATTTCACAACTTAAGTGTCATTCCTCCCGGCCGGGACGAGGAGATCTCTCTTTAGTGTGCACACAATTGTATTTTTTTTTTTTTCCTTTTTGTACATGTCTTTATGTCTGTACATTTGTCTACATTTCATGTTAATGTGACGTCACAAATATATGTTTGTATGTTTGTTCGTCTGTCCAGTGTGACGTCACAAAGAACAAAGCGCTTATGAAAAAGAAAATATATATATATATATATATGGATCCAAATAACTTTAATTCATTTTAGGTTAAGAGTATTCAATTTAGGTAAATAATTTTATAAATGAAGGTACTTTCAATTTTGATTTATAGGTGTCCCTGGGACTTCTCTTTAGCAAACAATATGACTAGTGCTATATAACCTGATATTTTGGTGTTTTGACTTAAGATTGTTTATTTGTTATTAACTTCATTTGTTTAATAGCTCATTAATTTCAATTATCTCAACAGGTAAAAGATTGCTCTGTATACAGAGACTCAAGGGTTCCAGCTAACAAATTATTTCTCTCAAGTGCCTTTACCTTTTCTTTAATCTATCTTTAATGCAGTAATTACCCTCAGTCTTTCTTTGTTTTGTTCTAAATATGACATTTTTCCAACTTATGTTTGTAGAAGCTCAACCAGCGATGTATGTGAACAAAAATCAACTTTAATTTTCTAATCTAATTATTCTATTTTGTAGTTTGACAACTCGCCTCTTGACTCAGTGCTGCAATAGCACTGCCTTTCCTTTAATAATTGATGCATGAGTTTCTAGGTAGCGGGGCCCTGAAGATTTGCCGGTGGCATTGTCTAAACATAAAAAAGACGTCTGCTGCTACAGCTGCAGGGATCGCGGCCGCCGCAAGCATCCCTGCTGCTCAAACATCAAACAACCTCACCAACAGTGTGGCCTCTGCTCTACATGCATGGGGCCTCCTACATCAACATGTTATAACAAATGGACATTTTGATCTTTCATTGTTTGGGACTTTACGGGACAATGCCTTGCGGGTATTTGTCTAGAGAATTCAGTGTGTTACTTGATGGAACTTAGGGCAGCTGATTTGTTTAAACAATTTGATATGCTATGCAATTTGGCTCATCACCAAAAGGCTTGTCGCCTTAAAGCCGCAACATCTCCTCAGAATTGGATGGCTGTTAGTCATCATATATAGTCGATCCTAAAGGGCTCCATTGGACGGCTGGTTAACCAATGACGGGTAAGATCCCCAGAGGGGGACAACCTAAGACAGGCACAGTCACACGGGACAGTCTCATGTGGCCGACATATCAACCTAAGACAGGAGTCAAGGGCACAGCCTTGATTATCCGATGACGGGTAAGAATATTGGTTGCACATAGACGTCCTAGAGCATTACCTCTTTTAAAACAAAAAGGGGGAAATGCAGGAGCCCTGTTTGGGGATTGACTTGAATTGCGGTTGACTATGAGCCGTGGAGATTTGGCCATTGTCGCCACCCGTAGTCTCACGGGAGTTGTTGCGGGATCTCGAGTGACTTGGCTGAAATTGCTGATCGGGTCAGCGCCATTTTTAGTGGTGGTGTGTTTGGCGTGTGTTAGTTGTTGTTAGAACCAGAGAGAAAAGTTATCAGAATAAAAAGCTGTTTGTCTCCAGTGTGCCTCTGAAGTTCTTCCCGCGGCTCCGTTGCTCCAAGCGCTTCAGGCGGCAACAAACATAGTACTGGAAACTCTGGCCAGAGCAATTAGACAGACAAAAGAAATCAAAGGGATCCAGATAGGAAAAGAAGAGCTCAAATTAACACTATTTGCTGATGACATGATAATCTACCTAGAAGACCCAAAAAAACTCTACCAGAAAACTTTTACAACTAGTAAACGAATTTGGCAAAGTAGCAGGATACAAAATCAATACCCATAAGTCAAAGGCATTTGTGTACATCAGCGACAAAGACTCTGAATGGGAAATGATGAAAAATACCCCATTTACAATAGCATCAAAAAAAAAAATAAAATACCTGGGAATCAACCTAATGAAAGAGGTGAAAGACCTCTATAACGAAAATTATAGAACACTAAAGAAAGAAATTATAGATGAACTCAGAAGATGGAAAGACCTACCTTGCTCTTGGATAGGTAGAATTAATATTGTTAAAATGTCCATACTACCAAAAGCATTATACAGATTTAACGCAATTCCAATCAAAATCCCAATGTCATTCTTCAAAGAAATAGAAATAGCAGTCATGAAATTCATCTGGAAAAATAAGAGACCCAGAATAGTCAAAGCAATCCTGAGCAAGAAAAGTGAAGCAGGGGGCATCACCATACCGGACTTTAAATTATACTATAGAGCAATAGTAACAAAAATAGCATGGTATTGGCACCAAAACAGACTGGTGGACCAATGGTACAGAATTAAGGATACAGAGACTAATACATATAATTAGAGCTATCTTATATTAGACAAAGGCGCCAAAAATGTACAGTGGAGAAAGGATAGCCTCTTCAACAAATGGTGCTGGGAGAACTGGAAATCCATATGCAACAAAATGAAATTAAACCTTTATCTCTCACCATGCACAAAACTCAATTCAAAGTGGATCAAGGACCTAGGAATTAGACCAGAGACAATACGCCTAATAGAAGAAAAAGTAAGCTCCAATTTCCAACATGTTGGATTAGGCCCCGAGTTCCTTAATAAGAATCCTGTAGCGCAAGAATTACTACCAAGAATTAATGAATGGCATAGATTTAAACTAAAAAGTTTCTTTTCAGCAAAAGAAACAATCAGTGAGGTCAATAGAGAGCCAACTAATTGGGAACAAATATTTAATACATGCACATCAGATAGAGCACTAATCTCTAGAATATATAAAGAACTCAAAAAACTTTACTCTAAAAAAACAAATAACCCAATCAATAAATGGGCTAAGGAATTGAGAAGACACCTCTCAGAAGAAGATACACGATTAATCAACAAATACATGAAAAAAAATGTTCAACATCACTGGCAATTAGAGAAAAGCAAATCAAAACTACTCTAAGATTTCACTTCACTCCAGTCAGAATGGCAGCCATCAAGAACACAAGCAACAATAAATGTTGGAGAGGATGTGGGGAAAAAGGCACACTCATACATTGCTGGTGGGACTGCAAAATGGTGCAACCATTATGGAAAGCAGTATGGAGATTTCTTGGAAAACTGGGAATGGAACCATCCTATGACCCAGCCATCCCACTCCTGGGTCTATTCCCAAAGGACTTAAAAACAGCATATTACAGTGACACAGCTATCTCAATGTTTGTAGCTGCGCAATTCACAATAGCTAGGTTGTGGAACCAACCTAGATGTCCCTCAGTAAATGAGTGGATTAAGAAAATGTGGCATATACGCACAATGGAATTTTACTCAGCAATAAAAGAAAATAAATTAATGGCATTTGCAGGTACATGGATGAAGTTGGAAGACATAATGCTAAGTGAAGTTAGTCAGTCTCAAACATCCAAGTACCAAATGTTTCTTTCTTATATAAGGAGGCTATTTCAAAGTATTGTTGGATAAGGGTACATAGGAGGATTAGAGGAACACTAGAATGGTCAAGGGAAGGGAGCGTAAGGGAGGGAGCAATGAGGGGAGGGAGGGGGAGAAAAGAAAAAAAAAGGTGGTTGAATGAGATGGATATCATTTTCCTTATTGCATGATTGAAGACCTGAATTGTATGATTATACTTTGTATACAAACTGTTGTATGTAAAAAGATACTAAATATATGCACTATGAGTTGTACATATTAAAAATTATAAAAAAACTAATGTAATATCTGCATTATTGCCTTTAATACCATGATGATATCCATAATGTAGCAAGTAAAACTAATATAATAGCTTCCCTGTGGCCTTTTATATTAATATAATAACAATCATGTGGTCCCTAAAGGAAATAACAGCTGCCTTGTGATCTTTTAATTCTAATATGTTGTCATCCATACTACGGAATCAAAACAGATGTAATAACTCCTCTGTGAATTTTAATATGATACTCATATTATAGCACCTAAAACTGATATAAAAACTAAAATGGGTATTTTATATTAATATTATACCTATACTGTGGTGCTAAAGCTAATATAATAGCTCCCTCTTGGCCCTTAATATTAATACAATATCCATACTATAGCATCTAAAACTAATATAATAGCTACCCTGTTGCTTTTAATACTACTATTATATTTGTATTATAACATACAAAATTAAATAATACTTGCCTAGTGCCATAAGTACTAATATGATGTCCATAAAATTTCACGTAAAATTAATATAATATCTGCCTTATGGCCTTTAACACTAACATGATATTCATATATATTATCTAAGAGCAATATATTAACTGCTCTTAATATTAATATAACATTGATACTGTGACATATATAAAACTAATATAATAGCTGCCCTGTGACATTTAATATTAATATAACATCCATATTATACCTATAAGACTAATATAGTAGATTCCATGTGGCTCTTAATACTAAAATAATATTATTACTATCACATCTAAGATGGATAGAAAAGCTGCCTGTGGCCTTTAATACTAATAAAATATTCACACTCTAGCAATTAAAGTTGGCATAATAATTGCCTTGTGGCCTTTAATATACCATGATATCTATACTAGAGTAT
>JAKELJ010001306.1:0-10042 GCA_025594165.1 Tamias sibiricus
TGATTAGGCAACTTTCATGGAAACGCCTGTTGTTTAATTCCTCAATGGTTAATTCATAGAACGGTTGAATGCAGAAAAAGGCACTTCAGATTCACAAGGCACACTGTGCTTCTGTCCTGGTTCAAGTATCTCAAAGCTGAATCACTAGGTAGCAAAAGAGTTTCAACTCAGAGGGGATAAGCATTTTAGCCAACTGGAATAAATTTCATGTTTGTAGCTTGTGGGTACTAGGTTTCTTTGTGTATTTCAATGATAACTCTGACAAAATGATTCTCTCTTGTGCCCCTCAAGGCTCCCCAAGTTTGGTCATTTCCACAATCACGTGTTTTTGTTTAGGCTATTGGATTGTTTACCCTGATTAGGCGAAAATGCCTGAAAACGCCTGTAGTTTAATTCTTAAATGGTAATGCTAGAACTTTAAAACGAGAAAAGCACTTCAGAATCACAAATGCACACTGTGCTTTTGTCGGTTAAGTATATCAAAGCTTTATCACTTAGGTAGCAAAAGAGTTTCAAACTCACGAAATCGATTAGCCATATGGAAAATTTAATTCGATGTTTTCTTAGCTCTGGGGGACTAGGTTCTTTGGTTTATTTCAAATGAAACTCGGACAAAAATGATTCCCTCTTGTGTTCCCTCCTCAAAACCACAGGCCAAATTTGGTCAACTCCCACATCACGGGTTTTTTGTTTAGAACCTATTCGGTTGTTACACCCTGATTAGGCTGAATTTCACTGAACGGCCTGTAGCTTTAATATCAATGGTTAATGCTAGAACTTTGAAAATGCAGAAAAGCACTTCAGATCCCAAGAGCAACACTGTGCTCATGTCCTGGTTCAGTATTCTAAGCTGAATCACTAGGTAGCAAAAGAGTTTCAACTCACAGAAAAGCGATTTAGCCAAATGGAAATATTCCAGATTTCTTTGTTCTGGGCACTAGGTTCTTTGTGTATTTCAGGAAACTCTGAAAAGATGATTCTTTCATGTGCCTGGCCCACCCCCCCCCTCAAGGCTCCCGAAGTTTGGTCATCACACCATCAGGGTTTTTTGTTTCAATCTCTTGGTTGTTTACCCTGATTAGTCGAAATATGCCTGAAAACGCCTGTGAGTTTAATTCTTAAATGGTTAACGTAGAACTTTAAATGCAGTCAAAACCTTTAGTTCACAAGAGCACACTGTGCTTCTGTCCTGGTTCAGAGTATCTCAAAGCTTGAATCACTAGGTAGCTAAAGAGTTTCAAACTCACAGAAAAGCGTTTTAGCCAACTGGAAATACTTCCATGTTTCGTAGTTGTGGGTACTAGGTTTCATTGTGTATTTCAATGAAAACTCTGTACAAATGATTCTCTCATATACCGTTCAGGCTCCCAAGTTGGTTCATCCCACCATCATGTGTTTTTGTTTAGAGCCTATTGGATGTTTACCCTGATTGGCGAAATAAATGCCTGAAAACGCTGTATTTTAAATCTTAATGGTTAATGCTAGAAGTTGAAAATCGCAGAAAAAGGACTTCAGATCACAAGAGCACCACATTGTGCGCTTCTTTTCCCTGTTCAAGGTAAATCTCAAAGCTGAAATCAATAGGTTAAGCAAAAGAATTTCAAACTCACAGAAAAGCCCGTTTTAAAGGCCAACTGGTAAGAATAAATTTCCCCAATGTTTTCTTAGCTTTCCTGGGCACAACTAGGGTTTCCTTTGGTGTTATTTCCTAATAAAAACTCATGAAAAATGAAAAAATTCTCTCCTTCATGTGCACCCTCCTCAAGGCCTCCCCCAAGTTTTGGTCCCATCCCACCATCCCAGGCTGTTATTTTTTGTTTTTGTATTTTATTTTTAACAGTCTATTGGATTGATTTTACCCCTGAATATAAGGGCGAAAAAATTGGCCCACCTTGAAAAACGCCTGTGGAGTTTTTTAGAATTTCCTTAAATGGGATTTTTAAATGCTAGAACTATTTAAAAAAAAAAACGCAGAAACAACACTTAGTTCACAATAGCACCCTGTGCCTTCTTCTTTTATCCTGGGTTTCAGATGTAAATCTCTCAAAGCCCTGGAATGTTCAACTCAGGTTAGCAAAAGCGTTGTATAGATCAAAAACCACATCTTAGAGAAAATGCGTTTTTAGAAAGCCACAAATGGAAATAAATTTCATGTTTCTATAGCTTTTGTGGGGTACCCCTAAGGTTTCTAATGATCGTCTTATGTGTCTCTCAATGGAAAAACACTGACAAAAAATGGATTTCACACCATGTGGCCCCTCTGCATTGTCCTTCCTTAACTTTAGGAACCAATCCCACCATCCAGGGTCGAGTTTTTTGTTTGATAGAGCACTATTGTGATTGTTTAACCCAGAATTAAGGCGAAAATCCCACTGATAAAAACCGGCCGTGGGTTTAGTATTTTAATTCCGTCCCCAATGGTTAATGCTCTAAGAAACGTTTGAAAATTGGCAGGAAAAGACCACTTTCTCAGCATCACAAGAAGCCAGCACCTGTGCTTTGTTTGTCCTGGTTTTATTTTTCCAAGTAATCCTTCCAAAGCAGACTCCAAACTTAGGGTAAACAAAAGAAAGTTTTCAAATCTCCCCCCGAGGCAAAAGGCGAATTTTGTAGGAGCTAACTTGAAAATAAATTCCCCATGTTTTTTCTGTAAAGCTTCTGGGAGGTACTAGAATTTCTTTTGTGGTATATTTACAAATGAATTCCTCTGACTTCGCAAAAAATGAATTCGTGTCTCTTGGTGCCCCCCTTCAATTTGGCTCCCCCAAATTTTGGTCCGTATCCCCACAACACATCACAACGGGTTATTAATTTTTTGTTTAGAAGCCTATATGGGAAATGTTTTCCCCTGAATTAGGCTGCGAAATTTCACTGGATTATGCCTGTAGAGTTTTTTAATTTCCCTCAAAGGAGTTAAAATGATGCGGTAGAAACTTTTTGATAAATTGCTAGAGACATAGCACTTTAGCATATACAACAAAGGAGGTACACCTGTTGCCTTTTCCCTCTCCCATGGTTAAATGGTAAATCTCAAATAAGCTGAATCACTAGTGTAGCAAAAAGTGATGTTTCAAAAACTCCACAGGAAAAGCGTTTATTTTTTAAGCCAGACCTAGTGAAAAAAATAAAATTTCCAATGTTTTTTTCCTTAGCTTTTCTTTGGGTCATAGGTTAATATCTTTTTGAGTATATTTCCCACATGGAAACCTCAGAAAAAAATGATTCTCTCATGATGCCCCCTCATGGCTTCCCAAGTTTCGGGTACAATCCCCACCATCAACGTGGTTTGTTTTTGTTTACAGTCCCGCTAATTTGGGGATATGGTTTTTAACCCTGAAAAATCAGGACGAAAATGCTCACATGGAAAAAAACGCCTGTGGAAGATTTATAATTTCCCCTTTAATTGGTTTTGAAATGCAAAGAAACGGTTTAAAACTGCCGAAACAAGCACTTTTAGTTATTCAGCAAGAGCAACCACATTGATGCCTTTCTCTTTTTGATCATCGATATCCGCTTAAAAGCTTGAATGTCACTAGGGTAAGCCAGAAAGAGTTGTTTCAAACTCCCCAAAGAGTAAAATGCATTTTATAAGAAGCACAACCCTGGAAATAATTCCCATGATTTCCTTAGCATGTTGGGGTACTATGTTTCTTTGTTGTATTTCAATGAAACTATGGACAAATATAAGAATTCCCTCCTAAGGTGCCCCTTCAAGGCTCTCCACACATTTGGACCAATGTCCCAACCATCAAACGTGGTATTTTTTGTTTTAGAAGTGCCCAATTGGATTGTTTTTACCCTTGATTAAAGAGCGGAAAATTCAAACCGAAAACCGCCTTGTTAGTTTAATTTGTATAGAGTTGGTCCCTCAATGGTTGAACTGCTAGAAAAACGCTTTTGGAAGAGAATGCAGAAGAATTGCACAGCACTTCATATCACCAAGAGCACACTGCGCGTTTTATTTCCTTTCCTTTTTCCCCTGGTTCCAAGTATCCTCAAAGCTGAATCCAACTAGGTAGCAAAAAGGAGTTTCTTCAAACTCACAGAAAACAGGCCGATTTATTTTAGCCGACAACTGGAAATAATTTCCATGATTTCCCTTAGATTCTGGGACACCTAGTGTTTAATCTTTGTGGATGTATTTCAATGAAAACCTCCGCCAGGAAAAAAAATTGAATGCTCATCAAGTGGGGCCCCCCCTCAATGTTTTTTCCCTCCCCCAAGGTTTTTGGTCACCCCCATCCACCACCATCCCAAGGGGTATGGTTATTTTTTTAGTTTACAGTCCCCTCAATTGGATTTTGTTATTACCCAGGGGAATTTAGGGCGAAAGCCCTACCTGAAAACCCCGCCCTGAGAGTTTAATTCTTTCAAATGGTTGAATGCCTAGGAACCTTTAAAAAAAACGCAGAAAGACAACACTTTAGTTTCACAAGAGCCCAACTATGTTGCTTACCTCCCTGTCCGGGTATACAATGTATCCTCCAAAGCTGAATCACTAGGGTAGCAAAAGAGTTTCAAACTCACAGAAAAGCGCTTATTAGCCAACCTGGAAATAATTCCAGATTTCTTAGCTTCTGGGCACTAGGTTATCTTTTGTGTATTTCAAGGAATACTCTGAAAAAGTGATTTCTCTCATGTGCACCTCTCAAGGCTCCCGAAGTTTGGTCAATCCCATCCATCACGTGGGTTTTTTGTTTACTAATCTATTGGATGTTTAAAACCCGCACCCATGATTTAGTCGAAATGCACTGAAAAACTGCCTGTAGTTTAATTCTTAAATGGTTTAACGGATGAAAACTTTAAAAAAATGCGAAGAACAAACACTTTTAGTTCACAAGAGCACACTGTGCTTCTTCCCCCTCGGTTCAAGTACCCTGTCAAAGCTGAATCACTAGGTAGCAAAAAGAGTTTCAAACTCACAGAAAAGCGTTTTAGCCAACTGGAAATACTTTTCCATGTTTCTTAAGCTTGTGGGTACTAGGTTTCTTTGTTGTATTTCAATGAAACTACTGACAAAAATGATTCTCTCATGTTTCCGCTTCCAAGGCTTATTCCCCCAAAAGAGTTTGGTCATCCCCACCATCATGACAGTTTTTTTTGTTTTAGGAGTTCCTATTGGATGTTTTATTTTACCCTGATTAGGCAAAGGCGAAAAATGCTGAAAAACGCCTGTAGTATTTAATTCTTAAATGGTTAATGCTAGAAGTTTGAAAAACGCAGAGAAAAAGCACTTCAGTTTTCACAAAAGCAACACTGTGCTTTTGTCCTGGTTCATGTATCTCAAAGCTAGGAATCAACTAGGTAGCAAAAAGAGTTTCAAACTTACGATAAAAGCATTTTAGAGCCAACTGGTAAAAAATAATCCCCCAGTGTGATTTTCTTAGATTGTGGGTACTAGGTTTCTTTGTGTATTTCAATGAAACTCTACCTCTGAAAAAAATGATTCTCTCATTGTGCCCCCTCAAGCCTTCCCCAATGTTTGGTCATCCCACCATCAAGGGTGTTTTGTTTATAGATCTAATGGTGGTTTTAACCCCGTGAATTATGCGAAAAAAATGCCTGAAAACGCCTGTGAGTTTTAATTCTTCAAAATGGTTTAAGTCTAAGAACTTTACAAAATGCTGAACAAGAACTTTAGTTCAAAAAAGCGTCACTGTGCTTACTAATAAGCTGGTAGTCAAGTATCTCAATAGCTAAAATCACTAGATATAGCATAAGGAGTTTCAATAACTCTCACAAGGAAAAGGTGAATTTAGCCAAGCTGGAAATAATTCCGATGTTGTTTTTTATAGCTTGGTGGGTAACTAGTTTTTCTTTCTTTGTGTATTTCAATGAAACTCTGACAGGAAATGATTGTCTCTTGTGCCCCTAGCGTAGGGACTCCCCTAGAAATTTGGTCAACGTCCACCATCATGTGTTTTTTTGTTTTAGAGCCTATTGGCATGTTTACCCTGATTAGGCAAATTTTCACTGAAAACGCCAGTAGTTTTAATTCCTCAATGGGATTTAAGCTAGAGAACTGTAGAAAAATGCAGAAAACACTTCCAGATCCACAAAGAGCGACACTGTGGCTTACTGTCCTGGTTCGCAAAAGTACCTCTCAAAGCGCTGATATCACTAGGTAAGCTAAAGAGTTTCAAACTCACATAAGATCCTATTTAAGAAGCCAACTGGAAATTAAATACATTCCATGTTACTTAGCTTGGTGGTGTACTAGGTTTTTCTTTTGTGTATTTCAATGAAACCTCTTGACAAAGGATGAGATCTCCTTCATGTGCCCGCTCACGGCTCCCCACGTTTTGGGCATCCTCCACGAAATCCAAGTGTGTGTTTTGTTTACAGTGTTATTGGAGGTTTACCCTGCATTAGGCGAAAAATGCCTGAAGAACGCCGGTAAGTTTTTTAATTCTTCAATGGATAATGCATTGAACTTTTGAAAAACGCAGAACAAGCAGACTTCAGTGTCACAAAAAGCACACAGTGCTTCTGTCCTTGGTTCAAGTATTCTCAACAAGCTGACTCACTCTAGGTAGCAAAAGAGTTTCGCGCTCACTCAACATCACCAGAACAATGCGCTGTTGTTGAGGCCAACTAGGTAATCAATTCTAAGATTCTAAAGCTTGTTGGTCCTTGGTATTCTATTGTGGTATTTTAATGAAACTCTGACAAAATGATTCTCATCTTGTGCCCCACATGGACTCCCCCAAATTAGGTTCAATTCCACGACCCATCACGGTGTTTTTGGGTTTAGAGCCTATGGAGATGCAATGTTTACCCCCTGATTTAGGCAAATTTCCACATGAAAACAGCCTGTAATATTAATTCGCCTCAGTGGTTAATGCTTAAGAACTTTGAAATTGCACGAAAAAGCGCACTTCAGAGATAACACAGAGCAGCACACTGTGCTTCTGTCCTGGTTCAATTCATCTCAAAGCTGACATTCCACTAGAGGTATCAAAAGAGTTTCATACTGCAGATAAAAGCGTTTATTAGGCCAACTGGAAATAGATTTCCATGTTTCCTTCAGCTTGTGTGTTACTAGGCTTGTCTGTGTGTGTATTTCGAATTATAACTCGGACTTCTGACAAACAGTGATTTCTCTTCATGTGTCGCCCTCAAGGCTCGCGCTCGAAGTTTGGTCAAGTTCCGCACCATCAAGGGGTGTTTTGTTGGTTTAGAGTCTCTTGTGAGGTATACCATGATTAGCGCGATAAATGCATGAACAACGCCGCTGTGAGTTTTATATTCTTAAATGGTTCATGCTAGATGAAGGGACTATCTAAAAGTGCAGATAAACAACACATTTAAGTTCACAAGAGCACACTGTGGCTTTTATCCATGGTTCAAGATATCATCAGCAAGCTGAAGGTCACTAGATAGCAAAACAGTGTTTCAAGACTCTACAGAAAAGCGTTTCTATCCTAAAATGGATATAAATTTCTATGTTTCATTAGCCTTGTGGTATCCTAGGTTTTCTTTGTGGAATTTCAAAGAAAATCTCTTGACAGAGTTGATTCTCCTCTTATGCCCCTCTATTGGGCTCCCCAAATTTAGGTCAAATCCACCATCACGTGATTTTGCCTGTTTAGAGCCTAATCAGGGCATGGTGTTACAACCCTGATTAGGCGAAATTTCACTGAAAACTCTCTGTGAGGTTTAATTCCTCAATTGGATAAAGCTTAGAACGTATGAAAATGCAGAGAAAGCACTTCAGATTCACAGAGAGAGCACACAGTGACTTCTGTCCTTGGTTTCCAACTGTATCTCAAAAGGCTGGAATCACTAGGTTGTCAAAAGATTTTATTCAAGACTCAGAGAAAAGCGGTTTTTAGCCAACTGGCAATAATTCGATGTTTTCCTATATCTTGTGGGTCACTAGGTGTTCATATGTGTAATTCAATGAAACTCTGACAAGAAATGATCTCTCTCATGTGGCCCCTCAAGGCTCCCTCCACGTTTGGGTTCATCCCACCGATCATAGGGTGTGTTTATTCTTAGAGCTCCGAATTGGATGTTGTTACCCTGATTAGGCCGAAAATGACTGAAAAAGACGCCTTCTGTAGTTATAATTCTTAACTGGTTAAATGCTAGAATTGTTTAAAAATGGCAAGAACAACAGCATTTAGTTTCACGCAAGAAGCCACTACAGTGCTGTGTGTCCTGGTTCAAGTATGCTCAAAGCTTTAGACTCACTAGGTAAGCAAATGAGTTTTGAAAATCACAGCTAAAATCGTTTTTAGCCAAGATGGAACTAATTTCGATTTTTTCTTAGCTGCTGGGGTATACTAGGATATTCTTTGTTTAATGTCAATGGTAACGCTGACAAAATGAATTCTCATCGTTGTGCCCCTCACGCATGTGGCTCCGCGCTAATTTTGGACCAATCCACAAGTCACGCGGGTTTTTTGTTTAGAATCCATATTGGATGTGTAACCACCTGATTAGAGTGCCAGGTTGATTGACATGTGAATCGGCCAGTGTAGGTTTAAATATAAGAATCTCCTCAATGGTTAATGCAAGAACTTTGAAAATGCATGAGAATAAGAACTTAACTCATCACAAGATCACACTGTGGCATCCTGTTCCTGGTTCAAGTGAACTCAAAGAGCTGAATCCCTAGGTTAGCAGATAGAGGTTCAAACTCTCCAGAAAAGCGGATTTAAGCCGCAACCTGGAAATAATACAGATGGTCTTCATAGCTTCTGGGCACTAGATTTCTTATGTGGTCACGTTTCAATGAAACTCTGAAAAAAATGATTTCTCTTCATGTGCGCTCTCAAGGCTTCCCGAGAAGTTTGGTCACGCCCACCAACAAGGGTGTCTGTTTGTTTACTAATCCTATTGGATGTTTACCGCCTGATTAGTCGGAAAATGTGCCTGAAGAACGCCTTGTGAGTTTAATTCCATTATATGGGTTAAACGGTAGAACTTTTGAAAATGCAGAAAAGCACTTGTTAGTATCACAAGAGCCACACTTTATGCTTCTGTCCCGTGTTTCAAGTATCTCAAAGCTGAATGTCAGACTAGGTAGCAAAAGAGAGTTTCAAACTCACAGAAAAGGCGAATTAGCCAACACAGAGGAAATACTTCCATGTTTTCTTAGCTTGTGGGAACTACGCTCGGTTTCTTTGTTGTATTTCAATGAAAACTCTGACAAAATGATTTCTCTCATTGTGTACCGCTCACGGCTCCCCACAGGTTTGTCAATTCCCACCATCATGTGTGGTTTTTGTTTAGAGCCGATTGGAAGTTTACCCTGATTAGGCGAAATTTGCACTGAAAAGGCCTTGGTAGTTTAAATACCTTAATGGTTATAATGGTCAAGAACTTTGAGAAACAACGCAGAAAAGCACTTCAGATTCCCAAAGAGCACCACTTGTGCTTCGCTGTCCTAGGTTCAAGTGATCTCAAATGCGGAATCCCTAGGTAGCAAAAGATTTTTCGCAAACCTTACATAAATGCGTTTTTAGCGAAACCTGGAAAAAAATCACAGTTTTTAGATTAGCTTGATAATGGTCACTAGGTTTCATGTTGTGTAGATTTTCCAATGAAACACTTAAATCATAATGGTTCTCGACATGTGCCCCTTCATCGGCTTCCCACGTTGTTGGTCATCTCTCCATCACGGAACTTTGTTTACTCAGTTCTTATGGATAGTTTAACGGGATTATGCTCGAATTTGCGTGAAAACGCCATGTGTGACTTTAATACCATCTATGATTAAAAGGTGTCTAGAACTTTAAAAAATGTCTGACAAACACTGTAGTTCACGCAAAAGCACCATGTGCATCTGTATGGTTCAAGTAGTCTCTAAAGCTTAAATCAATAGATAGCAAGAATGAGTTTCAAACTACAGAAAAAGCGTTTTGCGCAAGTGGAAAATCAAGTGTTCCATGTTTTTTGTTGTGTGGTACTAGTTTTTTCTTGTGTATTTCAATGAAACTCTTATAAATTTGATATCTGATGTGCCACCCTTGGCTCAAATTTTTTGGTCATCCCACATCATGGGTGAGTTTTTAGACCTTATGTATGTTTATTA
>JAKELJ010001307.1:0-10041 GCA_025594165.1 Tamias sibiricus
TTTGTGTTTTGGATGTAACAAGAATATAAATTTATACTTGTTTATATTTTACATAAATTATAAATTTATATTTAATATGGTTTTTATTACCAAAACAAATATACTGCTAATTTGTAAATATACAAATTTATAAATTTGTATAAACTCATTACAAATGTAATCCTTTTTTTCATTCCTAGGAAACATCTGTGTGATCCATGTTTAAAATGCTTTATAAATATAAAAAGTGGAGGAAATTTTTTAATCCTATACTCATAATGTATCCAACCCCAGCTTTCATTATTAAAGAAAAGAATTACAAATGTAAGGATCGCGAAAAAAGCTTTTACTAAACACTGCAAGCATTAACTGAATGCCAGAGAATTCCAAACTGAAGAGAAGCCATACAAATATAAAGAAGTGTGGCCATGGCATGCACTGTTAGGCAAGGCCCTTATTTGTCCACTGGAGAATTCACAATGGAAAGAATCCACTACACAATGTTAACGAATGTGGCAAAGCTTTTAATCAAGGTCAAACCTTATTATTCACCATAGGAAATTCACAATGAAGAAAAACCATACACATGTATAGAATGTGCGCAAAGCGTTTTAATCAAAGGTCAAACCTTATTATTCACCATAGAATTCACAGTGGAGAAAAACCATACACATGTAAAGAAATGTGACAAAGATTTTTAATCGAAGATCATACCTTACTCAACACCAGAGAATTCAATACTGGAGAAAAGCCATACAAATGTAAAGAATGTGCAAAGCATTTAATCAAATCTCAAGCCTTATTAATCACCAGAAAAATTCATTACTGGAGAAAAACCATACCCCATGTAAAAGAATGTGGCAAAGCGTTTTAATAGAAGGTCATACCTTATTATTCACCATAGGAATTCACAATGAAGAAAAACCATAACACATGTAAAGAATGTGGGGCAAAGCTTTTAATCGAAGATCACACCTTACTGAACACCAGAGAATTCATACTGGAGAAAAGCCATACAAATGTAAACACTGTGACAAAGCTTTTAAACGAAGGTCAAGCCTTATTGTTCACAAGAAAATTCTACTGGGAGAAAAGCCATACCAATGTAAAAAGAATTGTGGCAAAGCTTTTAATCGAAGAATCACACCTTACTCAACACCATAGAATTCATACAGGAGAGAAGCCGATTACAAATGTAAAGAATGTGGCAAAGCTTTTAATCAAAGAGCAAATCTTTCTCGCACCAGAGATTTCACTACTGGAGAGAAACCATACAAATGCAAAGAATGTGGCAAAGCTTTTAATCAAATGATCACACCTTATTAATCACCAGAATATTCATACTCGGAGAAAAGCCCATCTAATGTAAAGAATGTGGGCAATGCTCTTTTACATGTTAGGCAAAACCTACTTATCATTCATCAGAAGATTCATACTGGAGAGAAGACATACAAATATAAAAAATGTTGTAGTGGTTTTTAATGGAAGATCAGACCTTCCTCAACACCACAGTTATTCATATTGAGAGAGAAGCCATAAAAGTGCAAAGATGTGGAAAAGCTTTTTACTATTAGCAAGCCATATTTGTAGCAAAAAAAAAAAAATCTTACTGGATAAAAGCCTTACAAATTCAAAGAATGTGGCAAAATTTTAAGTATGTTTTAACTGTTGCCTAGTATCAGATATTTCATACTTGAGACAGATACTTACAAATCTATAAGAATATAAAAACCATTTGTTGAGAGATCACACCTTATTGAGCACCAGAGAATTCAAACTGGAAAGAAAACATACAATTGCATAACAAAAATATTGCATCAAGCCGGCGCAGTGGCACATGCCTGTAATTCAGCACTTTGGGGAGGCTGAGGCAAGAGGATCATGAGTTCAAAAGCAGCCTCAGCATTGGCGAGGCACAATAGCAACTCAATGAGACGCCTGTCTCTAAATAAAATACAAAAAAGGGCTGGGGGATGTGAACCCAGTGGTCGAGTGCCCCTGAGTTTAATCCCTGGTAACACACCCACACACACACACACACACACACACACAAAATAATAATAATAATGGGCAGCATTTTTATGTTCAAACTGAATTTTAAATAATATCAAAAATATTGCAGGAATTACCCCACACAATGTAAAAAAAAAAAGTGACAAAAAGTTTTTAACGAGTGCTTCCAATTTACAAAATCTCACCTTGAAACCTGGATAAAAATGTAATTTTTAGAATTTTAATCTCCATTTTTTAATTACTGTGGTGGTGGTAGAAGAGATTGAAATCCAGGCTTTTCTTGCCCACTAGACAAATGGTCTAACCACTGAATCTCATCCCTAGCCATTTATTATTTATGTTTCAAAAGTCTTTACAATTATTATATTCAAATATTTTATTCACAATGTTGCTGAATGTTGTTACCATGTAACAGTGAATGTTTTATCAATTCACTGTTATGTGTTCAAAACTACATTTTATGACAGTTTGTAGGTAACAGAAAAAAATATATTGTTTGGTAAATAGTGGGACATTTCTTTTATTTATTTTATGTAGTATAATTAAATTTAAATTACTTGATGACTATTATCCCCATAAATTACACTTAAATCATTTCTCCTTATTGTAGCTACTGAGAAGTGAAGACAGGTATAAGAAACATAGGAACATAATAACAAGCCAAGATTTCTAAATCTTCAATTAGTACTTCAAACTTTTATTCTACAACTTAAGGGTGTTTTGTTGGCACTGCTTCATGTCATAAACATTGTTTTTGGTTGAATTTGATTTGAATATACAAATTTCCCAGTCTAATGGTAAATTTTAGAAGTAAGCATGGCAGAAATAGTAATTGTGATGCTGTATGTTTTTTTGTTTGTGAATAGATGTGTTAGTTTATGCCCCTCTGTAAAAGCAAAGGGGACTTATGTAACTGAAAGTGAATTTCAAGTGTTATCATGATTTACTTAAAAACTCTTTTTGAGGAACCATGAATTAATTCATCCAAAATAAATGGTTTCTAATTTAAAATCTTGCCATGCCAATTTTTTTTGTTTCTACTTACTTTTTTACTCATGGAACACTTAAGATAATTTCCTCATTTAATATTTATGGTAAATTAGCTATACGACCTGTTTAGATTCAATGGAATTGCAGGCATACACCATTGCACGTGGCTGTAGTTCTTAAGAAATAAAATAACACAAAACTATTTTGGGTATGTAATAGATGCTCCTTACCTGAGAGAAAAAGAGTTTTATTAGGGATGAGCTAACTGGTCTATGTAGTAGAATAAACTTTCCATAGAGAAGAAATAATGTCAATTCTGCTTTTAGAGTAAGGAACTCTATTGCAAATTCTGCACAAGTGACTAAGTTTAAAAGTAAGTTTTTCTGGGCTGGGGTTGTGGCTCAGTGGCAGAGCGCTCACCTCCACACCTGCGTGGCCCAGGTTTGATCCTCAGCACCATGTAAACATAAATGTGTTGCATTGTGTACAACTAAAGTAAATAAATAAATATCATTTTTAAAAAGTAAGTTTTTTATTACTTCTGAAATATCTCCAATTTCTCATTAAATCTTCATTATTTAGCTACAAAAAGTATCACAGCTCTTCTTAATTGTCATTTTTGTTTAATCTTTACCCTTTTCACTTTGGTCAATCTATATCTTATAGATTTTTCTTTCTTTCTTTTTTCTTTAAAGCTTTCCTCTGTTGGCTGACATTTTAGTTAAGCAATTATAGAGTGTGTTGTCAGGATTTCTGGAGAGTATCTTAATTTTTAAATTTTATTTAAAATTTACATGGAATATTATAACTTATGGTTACAAAGTGAAGTTTCAACATATGTATACTTTATGTAATTCAATCAGAAAATTGCACATGCTTGACCTTAAATATTGTCGTTGTTATTGTAATCAAGTTAAGAATGCTGTCTTCTAGTTATCTTCAAATACATAGCACATCACTAGTAGCTATATTCTCACTCATAACTAATAGAGCTGCAAAACTTCCTTTTCCTATTTGTGTCTACTGTTTTCCTCTGCATGTCTCTTCTTCACTCTCCACACTTAGGTACACTATTTAGATCAACTTTTTTTTAAATCACATCTCAATGTGCTGTGTTTCTTATTCCTTGTGTAGAATATATTCTTGTATTCAATTTTTCTGTATGTTAAATTTGCAATGACATAATTTAATTTTTTATAGTAAAATTGAGCAGGTAATACATTTTGCTTATTTGCTGTTTGTTTTCTTTGGAGAAATGTATATGTAAATCCTTTGCCAGCTTTTTACAATTGGGCTCTTGGTTTTTTTCACTACTGAGTATTCAAAGCATTTTTACAAATATATTCTAATAATAGGCATTTTTAAAAATATATGATCTGAATTTATTTTCTCCCATTCACTTTATTTATTGTGTTCTTACATCAGAAAAAAATATTCAATAACATTCAAATTGTGTTCCCTTGCATTTGTTAGACAAGTGAATTTTAAGTTATTTAGTGCAAGATTATGAGATTTGCATTTACATATTCTGCAGAAGGTTTTTATAATTTGAGCTTTATACTTACACATTTTTAGCTAATTTTTGTTTATAGTATGAGAGAGAAGTCCAAATATACATGAATATCTAGGTGTTCTGAACAATTTAGTAAGCATTTATTTCTCTTGGCATGCTCCTTAACAAAAATGAGCATGAACAAAAGGGTTATTTTCTGGATTCTAAGTTTCAATGTATTTATTTATTTTTTATTTAATGGTTGTTATGGTGGAGCTTACATTACCATTAAGCTACATTTACAACCCCTTTAAAAAAATGAGATGGGACCTCATTAAGTTTGCCTAGATTGGTAACAGATATTTTATTTTTTAGCCTATCCTCTAAGGATGCTGTTTTCATTCAAGCAACACCATAACCAGCATCCCATTATTCTTCTGTTTTTTTCCTCAGAAAATATCTGACTACATTGCCCAGGGTGACCTCAACCTTGCAATCCTTGTGCTTCAGCTTTGTAAGAAGCTGGGATTACAACCATTTGACACCATAACCATCTCTTTTTAGTTTTCAAAAATATTTTAAAACTCCCATCTCAGGGTAAAGCATAATAACATGTATCCAGTTACACAACATTAAAATACATAACTAGATCTCCAAATAAATTTGTTATTATTATACAAATTTCAAAGAGGCTATTGTTTTAAATAACTTGAAATTGGACATCATTATCTTAATAAAGTGCTCTTCTAAGCTTTTTATGATTAGAAGACTTTGTATACTTGGAGAACATGAGTAGACAAATATGCAAAGGAGCCAATAATATGTGGCATCATAATTATACAGATGTTCTGTGTATATTCTTACCATTAAAATGAAATTTAGAATTCATAATGTAGGTGTTTATTTAACCTGAGATATAAAACAATAATTTATAAGACTTTATATCAGGGCATGTATGAACCATAATTCTTTTAAGACTTAGTTTCTCTAAGTAATAATACTTGGTAGACACAAATAATCTCAAAAAATAAGCAGATCAATGTTTTCAAAAACCCTTGTGTGGAGACATACATGATTAGATTCTGGTTTATATCAGTACATTGAATACTGACCTTAGAAAAACCCTTAAATAACTTTAACTAACCATGATATTTATAACTGACAAAATCACACACACAATCATTTTGAAATTTACCTTTTATAAACATTTTGTAACTTATTTTACCATACAAAACATTTTTTATCCAGAAACATTTTATTTTCCTTTTAATTTTTTTCCAAATATCCTTTGATACTAGAACTTTTACATTTCCATTTCTTAGCATTGACTCATTAAATTTATATTCAGATTCATTTTTACAGGGTGATTTCTGGCAGAAAGTTACTTACATACATGTGCACAAATACATATATGCACAAACACCCTCACACTCACAATGTACACTTACACTGACATACAATTCAAAGAACATATTTAAACATATACATTCACACACATAGATACTATTGTAGTCAGCTTTTTTTACTGCTGTGACTGAAAGACCCAACCAGCACAAATGTAGGGGAGGGAAAGTTTATTTTAGGCTTATGGTTTCAAAGGTCTCAGCTTCAAAGACTCATGTTCAAAGAATGTGACAGAGGGAAGCAGCTCACATGATGATCAGGAAGCAGACATAGATCCCCCTATTGCCAAATAAAAATATATACCCCAAAGTCATGTCCTCAATGACCCACCTCCTCCAACCACAACCCACCTGCCTCCAATTTCCATTCACTTCTCACCCTGAAACCAGAGGTGTTATTAAAAACAATAGTCCAAGATCATAGTGAGAACCACAGACTGCAAACCAATAAACAGAAAAATGGCAGACTGACTACCTTCAAAGCTTCCATCCAGAGAATTATCATTATCAAGTTCTTTGGTGATTCCCTTGGAAACTCCACTCAAAGGTCTGTCTGCTTGGTCAGTGTTCACCAAGTGCAAATAGCATTGTCCTCAAGGGTTTATGCTGGGAAATAATCAGAGATTACTTTTGAACTCATGGCTGCATAAAACAGTGGGGGAACAGTTTATAGAAACAGTAATCTCACCAAAAGCTTAGCTGGAGAGTCTGAAAAGTCATATTCCATAACCAGTGTTAGAAGATTGGAATTTCTGGGCACAGAAAATGTATGCACTCCCATGTTTTTCATAAATGTATGCACTCCCACATTTTCATGAAGGCACAAAGCAAAGTTTGTAGTGCCCATCAGACTACCAGGAAAATGCTAATGCATCAGCCAATGCTGACACTGAGGTCCACCAAAAAGAGGAGACATAAGCATCCAGGGAATAACCATATGATCAGGAATACAGACTTTACACAGCATTCATTCAGAGAAGCCCTGAAACACACAACAACAGCATCAACAACAAACATTGGTTAGAGGAGCAAATGTGATTTTCATGGATTTCAACATTATTTTCCAGGAAAGAATTACATGACATAAAACACACACACACACACACACACACACACACACATGAAAGAGTCCTTAGGCTATTTTCTTAAGAAGCACTCAATAGAATCTTTCCTCAGAAAGCCTCACCATTAGTCTCAGTATATATTGTTTAAGTTTACTATTGAAAGAACTAAAAGAAAACCATTGCTGAATAAATAATATAAATGAGAATAACTAAAAGAGATCATATAAATTAAAGGATAATTATTTTTAAAAAGAAATTGAAAGAATTAATGCTTTAGACAAGCAAAAACACCAACACAAACAGTCATAATTTTGTTGTTTTAGAGGAACATAATACATTTATTAGATTTGTTTATTTTAATGTGGTACTGAGGATCAAACCCATTGTGTTTACACATGGTAGGCATGTGCTTTACCACTGAGCCAAAACTCCAGCCCCAAGTAATGAGGGTTTTTTTTTTTGGGGGGGGGGGAGTACTAGGAATTAAAAGCAGGGCTTTTGACTACTGAGCCACATCACCATCCTGTTTTGTATTTTGTTTAGAGATAGGCTCTCACTGAGTTTCTTAGCACCTCGCTGTTTTTGAGGATGGCTTTGAACTCACAATCCTTTTGCCTCAGCCCTTTCCCCAGCCATGGGGATTACAGGTGTGCCCCCACTGCACCTGGCAAGAGGAGATTTTTTAAAAATATTTATTTATTTGCTTTAGTTGTACACAATGCATTCATCTGTATGTGGTGCTGAGAATTGAACCCAGGCCACGCACGTGCTAGGCGAGTGCTCTACTGCTGAGCCACAACCCCAGCCCCAAGAGGAGATTTTTTTTTTTTTTTAGAGACAGGGTCTCACTGAGTTGCTAAGTGCCTTGCCATTGCTGAGGCTGCCTTTGAAGCCTCAGCCTCCCAAGTGCTGGGATTACAGGCATTTTTTGATAGCAAATTTCAGTACAAGGCATGGGGGGCTGATGATTTTGGGCGGGCACACAGGGGGTGGAGGGCTGCTGCCTTCTCCCCCCTCCCCAGCACCTCTCCAAAATTCAGTGGCAAGAAAAGGAACAGATATCACGGAGGGATGCTGCCTGGGTCTGCCTAAGCAGCCAGGCCGCCACCATCCTTGGGATAAATAAAAGGGCCTTTATATAATCAGCAAGTGTTCTTCCTCTGAGCTACATACTCATTCCCAGAGTGTAGCATTATTATAAGATATTGCTTAATTTTGTTGCTCACAGCTAATGTTTCCTGATATCAAATAGATTGCACATGTTCCATTATTTGAAAAAAATTTTAATCATGCAGACTGTGTTTTCTGCATGATTTTTACATTAGAAATCAATCATTTTCAGATATATCAAACCTCACCCCACACATCAACTATTTTAAAATTAAATGTCACACTTATGAATATCTCACAGGTCAAGAAAGAAATTATATGCAAAAAAGTTCTTTAAACTAAATGATAATAAAAACTTAAAAATATCAGAGTATCTGGGATAAAACTGTACTCAGCTGAGCACTTGTAACCTAAAGTACTTGTATTAGAAAGAAGCTAGATTATTAAACAATCAAATTATTTTCAAATTGTGGTAGGAAGGGAAAATAAAAGAAGGAGCAGAAATATATAAAACAGAAGACAAAATAATATCTAAAATTTGATAAAAGTAAAATAAGTCTGATCAAGAAAAAAGCAAGAACACAAAAATCAATATCAGTGGAAAGGAGCTATCAAAATAACCCTATGGAAGCTAAAAACATACTTAGGCAATATTACAATAGTATACCAACATATGTGATAACTTACATAACATGGTTAATATTAGAGAAGGATCTGTTTGCTGCTGAGAAGAACATGTATTTAGTCGTTGATGGATAAAATATTCTAGATATGCTTGTTAACTCTAAATTATCAATTGTATTTTTTAGTTCTATAGTTTTTTTATTTAGTTTTTGTTTAGAGGATCTATTTAGTGGTTGTTGCTGCCTGAAGCGATTGCCGCTTGGAGGAACGACGCTGCAGGAATAAGTTCAGAGGAGGACTGGAAACAAACAGGCTCTTGCCAGGCACGGTGGCACACGCCTGTAATCCCAGCACTTTGGGAGGCTGAGACAGGAGGATCGCGAGTTCAAAGCCAGCCTCAGCAATGGCGAGGCACTTAGCAACTCAATGAGACCCTGTCTCTAGAAAAAAAAAAAATACAAAAAAGGGCTGGTGATGTGGCCCAGTGGTCGAGTACCCCTGAGTTTCAATCCCCGGTACCACCACCAAAAAAAAAAAAACCAAAACAAAAAAAAAAACAGGCTCTTTATTCTGCTTAGCTTCTCTCTCTGGCTCCAACAACAACTCCAACACGCCATCCACACTTTTCCAACCACCCACAAAATGTCGCCGACCCCATCCGCAATGTCTCGGGCCAAGTTTCGCGAGATCATGTAAATGGTGCCGACCCGATCCACAATGTCCCGGGACAAATATCACGAGATCATGGAAGGCGGTAATGCCTGAACATCTTTATGGCTCACAGCTAACCACAATCTTAGCTATCTCCTTAATCAGGGCTCCTACAAGTGGGGATAGAGGCATGTTAAATTCACCCAGTGTTATTGTGATGTTTTTGATTTTTGCAATTGAAAAGGGTTTGTTTGATGTATGTAAATGCTCCATTGTTTGTGTATACATACTTACAATTGTTATGTCTTGTTGATATATAGTTCCATTAAGCAGTATGAAATGGCTTTTTTGTCCATTCTGATTAATTTTGGCTTGAATAACAATTTATCTGTTATGATAGAAATGCCTGCTTTTTTACAAGCTTCATGTGAATGTTTTTCTTTATCCCTTTACCTTCAATCTGTGGATATCTTTGCCTATGAGGTGAGTCTCTTGAAGGCAACATATTGTTTTATCTTGTTTTTCAATTGAATCTGGCTGTCTTTTGATTAATATTTTTAGGTCATTTACATTCAATGTTATTGAGAAATGATTTTTATTCCCTGTCATTTTTATTTATTCTAGGCTTTAATTTGATTTAGTTTTTTCTTTGATTGACTATTCTTCCTGTGTATCTGCTCCTCTTGCTGGATTTTACTTTTGTTTTTTTATTTCT
>JAKELJ010001308.1:0-10032 GCA_025594165.1 Tamias sibiricus
TAAAGTCATTGTTAAAGCCAGAGAGAAAAGTTATCAGAATAAAAAGCCTATTTCCAGTTCACCTCTGAACTTCTTTCTGTGGCTTCGTTGCTCCAAGCGGCCATCGCTTCAGGTGGCAACAGGTGGCGGCCCGAACGGGGACTTCGAAGTGGACAGGTAAGAACTGAAAGGTCTCTAAAGATGGGTTCGAATATAACTGAATCCCAAGTGATAGAGGCTATGGAAAGACGCCTTGATATACCTGACTCCGTTCTCAATGAGGAGGATTTAGAAAAAAGTGAAAGTGATCAAAAAAGCGTAGCTTTCACTGGGTCAACTAAGCCCAGTAAAGAGAGTATTAGAAGAGTCCCCCAAAAATGACAAAAATTCAAGCTATTAGAGCTATTTGGGAGTCATTGGTGATAGCTGAAGGATATTTGCTCGTAATGGAACCTGGGCCTCAGGATATTGCTGTCAGTAAAATTAGCAGTGGTGAGGAATCTAGTAAAAGTGATCCTGAGAAAAGGAGGAAAAAGAAACTAAAAAAGACCAAGAAAAAGGACCGTCAAGTAGAAGAACCACTTGTGTCCTCTACTCCCCCATGGGTGGAATCCATTACAGAAAATATGAAGGGTATTACTAGGCATTTGCATACCCTAGAAACAGAAATAAAAAGTCTTTCTGAGCGCTTATGCACTCTCGAGGGTAACTCACAGATACATTGGGAACCGCCAGCATTTGAAAAGAAAAATGGAGAGAGGGTCCATCAGTCAGTAGATTTCAAAACAATAAAAAATCTCAAAGAGGCAGTAATGACTTATGGGCCCCAAGCTCCTTTCACGTTGAGTATGCTGGAGTCCCTTAACACCTTTAGCTTAACCCCCTCAGACTGGAAAAGTCTATGTAAAGCAGCATTAAGCGGGGGACAATACTTGGTTTGGCGATCACAATTTCAAGAACTTTGTATAGAAACAGCTAAAAGAAATGCAGCTGCAGTGTTTGGAGACTATAATATAGAAATGCTCACAGGAGAAGAGCAATTCACAGACTTACAGGCTCAAAAAGATTATGACCCAGGTGTATATGCTCAGATAAACGCAGCTGCCTTAGAGGCATGGAAAACTGTACAAGGACCTGGGGATCTACAATGTAGCTTGTCAAAAGTGATTCAAGAACCTAATGAGCCATATGCTGACTTTGCTGATCGACTTTTGAGAACTGCAGGTAGAGTGTTTGCAGATGTTGATCAAGCTATGCCATTAGTTGTTCAATTAGCATACGAAAATGCTAATAAATACTGCCAGGAAGTCATCAGGCCATGGAGAACTAAAAAGGATCTTTCAGTATATATACAACTATGTAAAGATATAAATGACGCCTTTGTCACAGGAAATGTGATTGCAGCCTCAATGAGAGGTGCTTCCCCTCAAAATTTCACAAAGGCTAAACCTAGACATTATAATCAATCAGGATATTCCAGGCAAAATTATCATAATCAATCAGGCTATTCTAGGCAAAATCCCAAAAGAGAAATAAGACCAAGCTCATATCGTGCCCCAGGCCGCTGCCCCAGGTGTAAAAAGGGAAATCATTGGGCCAATAAATGCCATTCAAAATTTGACATCCATGGAAATCCTTTGTTCAGGAATTCAAAAAATGGGGCACGGGGCCCAATGCCCCGGGGGCCCACAAATGTATGGGGCATTGGAGGAGGAGTATCCTCAAGCATCCACTCAGATGCTTCCCCGACACAATCCCTACTACCCATCCACTCCCTCACCAAAGGAACAGGAGGAAATGCAGGATTAGACCTCTGTTCCACCGCCCGAATAGTGTTAACACCTGAAATGGGGGTTCAACTGATTCCCACAGGAGTCAGGGGACCTCTTCCCTCAGGGACTGTAGGACTTATTATCGGGCAAAGTCCTAAAAGCTTATTAGGTTTGCAAGTGACCCCAGGTGTAATAAACTCAGACTACAAAGGGGAAATAAAAATAATGCTTAGCTCACCCCAAAGTATAAGTTCTGTTAATCAAGGAGATAGAATTGCTCAGTTGTTTCTCCTTCCCAATTTACATAATTCATTTAAAATGAGTATGCCTCAAAAATGGAACAATAGAGGATTTTGTTCCACTGACTCAAGACCCATGGCTTGCTGGGTTTGAGACTGTTCAAGGAGGCCTATGTGTAAAATAAAAATCCAAGGAATAGAAATGGAGGGATTAATAGATACTGAAGCTGACTCTTCCATTATTAATTTACGCCAATGGCCCAAGCACTGGCCTCTGCAAAAAGCTTCAACCAGCTTAAGAGGCTTGGGATATAATAACCTCCCAGAAAAAAGTGCGGTAATTTTAAAATGGGAGGATGATGAAGGACATAAAGAAACGTTCCAGCCTTATGTTTTACCTAACCTACCAGTTACTTTATGGGAAGAGATATTTTACAACAAATGGGAGTACACATTGCAACCAAGCCTGCAGATGTTAAATGTGAAAATCTACAAGGTAATCTTAACCCTAAAAGAAATCATTATCATAAAGGAAAAAGACATTTTTCTTTGGGGCCACTGAGAAAATAATTTTAAAAATACCATGGCTTTCTGATAAGCCAGTGTGGGTCCCTCAGTGGCCCCTATCTAAAGAAAAATTACAAGTGGCCCACCTACTAGTTCAGGAACAATTAGAAGCAGGACATACAGAACCTTCCACCTCTCCCTGGAATTCCCCTATATTTGTGATCAAGAAAAAGTCAGGAAAATGGTGATTGTTACATGATCTTAGACAAATTAATAAAACCATGCAAGTTATGGGCCCTACTCAACCTGGACTTCCTAGTCTTGTAGCTATTCCAAAAAATTTTTATCTTATTACTCTTGATATAAAGGATTGCTTCTTTTCTATTCCCCTACATCCTCTGGATGGCCCCAGGTTTGCTTTTTCAGTTCCTTCTGTTAACAATAATGGCCCTGATCAGAGATATCAATGAAAGGTTTTGCCGCAGGGAATGGCTAATAGCCCCACCATATGCCAAATATATGTGGACAAGGCTATCCAACCAATTAAAAATAAATATCCAAACCTCATGTGTCTACATTACATGGATGATATTTTACTGGCCCACCCTAATCAAAAAATCTTATTTAATATATTCAGTGACATGGTAGAAAATTTTTAAAAATATGGATTATATATAGCAGAAGAAAAAGTTCAAACCAGATCTCCCATATTATATTTAGGATCTAAAATCATGGATACTTTTGTTAGATCCCAAAAAATTTTAATAAATAAAGAACATTTAACCACCCTCAATGATTTCCAAAAACTACTGGGAGACATTAATTGGCTTCGCCCTACACTAAACCTTACTACTGGCCAATTAAAACCTTTATTTGACATCCTTCACGGGGACCCTGATCCATCTTCACCGCGAACATTGACTCCTGATGCTAGGAAAGCTTTAAAGTTAGTAGAAAAAGCCATCGAAGGAGCTCATTGTGATAGATTTGATTTAACTCAACCACTGATGCTGATTATTATTTCTTCACAATATACACCCACAGGAGTATTTTGGCAACAAGGGCCTTTATTATGGATACATTTGCCCATCTCTCCTAAAAGTATAATTGAGTCTTATACCTCCATGGTGACTAAACTTATTCTTCAAGGACTTAAGACTTCTACTAAAATATTTGGCATTCACCCTGCTACTATTATTACTCCCTATTCATCATCACAGATTGAATATTTATGTTTCAATGATAGTGATTGGGCTATAGCTAAATGCTCTACTTCTGCAAATTTTGATAATCATCTTCCTAAGTCTCCTATATTATCTTTTTGTATTAATCATCCTATTATATTTCCACAGGTAATAAAAAATCAACCTATTCCTAAGGCATTTAATGTATTTACAGATGGGTCCTCAAATGGTACTGCTACAATAGTCACTAAAAAAGAAAATATGACTTACATAACTACACACAAATCAGCTCAACTAGTGGAATTGGAAGCTGTGGTAAGAGCTCTGGAAAATTTTAGGGACCAGCCCATAAACATTTTTTCAGATAGCCACTATATTGTACAAGCCATCCCAAAATTAGAGTTAGCAGGACCAATAGCACCTCATACTCCAGCTTTTAAATTGTTTTATCAAATACAAAAACTTTTGTGGGCAAGAAAAGAACCTCTATTCATAGGCCATATTAGAGCACATACTAATTTGCCTGGTCCCCTCCATGAAGGTAATCAAAAGGCTGATGAACTTACAAAAACAATATTTATACTTTCAGTGCTACAACAAGCTACTTTATTTCACTCCCAGTTTCACGTCAACAGCACCACCTTGCAACGTAGGTTTAAAATCACAAAGGAGCAAGCCAGAACAATTGTAAAAGATTGTAAATCTTGTATGACACATTTGCACAATCCTCATTTCGGCATTAACCCTAGAGGATTAATGCCCAATCATTTGTGGCAGATGGATGTTACTCATGAGCCAAGTTTTGGAAAATTGTGATTTATTCATGTGACCATAGATACATGCTCAGGCATAATTTTTGCTTCCTTACATTCTGGAGAAAAAGTTAAAGATGTTACATCTCATTGTTTGCAAGCTTTTGCTGCATTGGGCATCCCCAAAATGCTTAAAACAGATAATGGCCCTACATATACGTCCTCATCTTTCAAACAGTTTTGCGCAAAATTCAATATATCCCATAAAACAGGCATCCCATACAATCCTCAGGGTCAGGGCATTATTGAAAGAGCAAACCACACACTGAAAGTTATGTTATTAAAACAGAAAGACAAAAACTGGAAAAATCCTAAGGACAGATTGGCAATTGCCTTGTTTACTTTAAATTTTTTAACTTTAGACTCTAATTGTTATTCTGCTCGAGACAGACATTGCAATCCACACCAACAACATAAACCTTTGGTTTACTGGAAAGATGTTCTTTCAGGTAAATGGAAGGGTCCAGATCCAGTATTAATTTGGGGGAGAGGATCTGTTTGTGTTTTTCCAAAACACAAATTTTCTCCAATATGGATACCATCCAGATTAATAAAACAGGTACAAAATCAAAATGATAAAAATGAAGTTGTTGAACAATCAAAATTAATAAAAAAGACACAAAATCAAGAAGACCAAGATGAAGACATGGAATGATTCCCTTATAAGAGTCCTTCAAGCCGGGTGCGGTGGTGCACGCCTGTAATCCCAGCACTTTGGGAGGCTGAGGCAGGAGGATTGCGAGTTCAAAGCCAGCCTCAGCAATGGTGAGGCACTTAGCAACTCAGTAAGACCCTGTCTCTAAATAAAAAATACAAAAAAAAAAAGGGCTGGGGATGTGACTCAGTGGTCAAGTGCCCCTGAGTTCAATCCCCGGTACCACAAAAAAAAAAAAAGAGTCCTTCAAAATATTTCACAACTTAAGTCTTATTCCTCCCGGCCGAGAAAAAGAGATCTCTCTTTAGTGTGCACACAATTGTATTTTTTCTTTTTATATATGTGTTTATGTCTGTGTATTTGTCTAAATTTCATGTTAATGTGAGTCACAAATATATGTTTGTATGTGCATCTGTCCGGTGTGACATCAAAAATAACAAAGTGCTTATGAAAAAAAAAATATATATATATATCCAAATAACTCTAATTCATTTAAGTTTAAGAGTATTCAATTTGGGTAAATAATTTTATAAGTGAAGGTACCTTCAATTTTGATTTATAGGTGTCCCAGGGACTTCTCTTTAGCGAAAAATATGACTAGTGCTGTATAACCTGATATTTTGGTGTTTTGACATAAGATTGTTTATTTGTTATTAACTTCATTTGTTTAATAGCTGATTAATTTCAATTATCTCAACAGGTTAAAGATTGCTGTGTATACAGAGACTCGAGGGTTCCAGCTAACAAATTATTTCTCCAAAGTGCCTTTACCTTTTCTTTAATCTATCTTTAATGCAGTAAATACCCTCAGTATTTCTTTGCTTTGTTCTAAATATGATATTTTGCCAACTTATGTTTGTGGAAGCTCAACCAGCAATGTGTGTGAACAAAAATCAACTTTAATTTTCTAATCAAATTATTCCATTTTTTAGTTTGACAACTCACCTCTTGACTCAGTGCTGCAATAGCACTGCCTTTCCTTTAATAATTGATGTTTGAGTTTCTAGGTAGCAGGCCCTGAAAATTTGCCGGTGGCATTGTCTAGACATAAAAAAGATGGCTGCTGCTACAGCTTCAACCATTCCTGCTGCTCAAGCATCAAACAAACTCACCAGCAGTGTGGCCTCTGCTCTACATGCATGAGGCCTCCTAGATCAACGTGTTATAACAAGTGGACATTTTGATCTTTCATTGTTTGAAATTTTACAGAACAGTGCTTTGTGGGTATTTGTCTAGAGAATTCAGTGTGTTACTTGATAGAACTTACGGCAGCTGATTTGTTTAAACAATTTGATATGGTATGCAATTTGGCTCATCACCAAAAAGCTTGTCACCTTAAAGCCGCAACATCTCCTCACAATTGGACGGCTGTTAGTCATCATACACAGTCGATCCTAAAGGGCTCCATTGGATGGCTGGTTAGCCAATGATGGGTAAGATCCCCAGAGGGGGACAACCTAAGACAGGCACAGTCGCACGGGACAGTCTCATGTGGCCGAATGTCAACCTAAGACAGGAGTCAAGGGCACAGCCTTGATTATCCGATGACGGGTAAAAATGTTGGTTGCACATAGACGTCCTAGAGCATCCCCTCTTTTAAAACAAAAGGGGGGAAATGCAGGAGCCCTGTTTGGGGAGATGGCTAAGATTGCGGTTGACTACGGGCCATGGAGATGTTTGGGCATTGCCGCCTTCCATAGTCTCACGGGACTTGGCCCGGGATCTTGCGGGACTTGGCCTGGGATCTCGAGAGACTTGAGCCGAGATTGCTGATCGGGTCTGCACCATTTGGTGTGTTGGTTTTGGTGGTGTGTGTGGTGCGTGTTAAAGTCGTTGTTAGAGCCAGAGAGAAAAGTTATCAGAATAAAAAGCCTATTTCCAGTTCGCCTCTGAACTTCTTTCCGCGGCTTTGTTGCTCCAAGTGGCCATCGCTTCAGGCGGCAACATGAACCAATGTGGAGTTTTACTTTCAGGTGTTTTCCAGGAAGCTTATGCCTAACCTGGGGAGAGAGAAAGAGACTTCTAGGCTGAAAACTCCTGAAAAAGAATGACCAAACTTGGTGTGCTACTGGGGAGTTTTGGGAAAATTATTCCACTAACGTTTTATGGAAATCTTCCAGAGACCTGGGGCCAAGAAAGAATAATCAGCAGTATACTGCCAGCGGCCAATCATTTATCCAATGAATCTGAAGCTGCTAGTGCATCAGAGCCCTTTTGCTTATTGCTACTTCAACCAGGGCCACAGCAGAGTGTGCTCCAGTAAAAGGAACTGCATTCCTAAAGTTTCAACACCTATCAGGAACCTTCGTGGAGTTTCTCTTCTAGGCATTTTCAGGCAACTCAATACCTAAACAGTGGAGACAGAAGAAGGCTTCCTGACAGCGAATCCCTGAAGGTAGTTTGACCAAACTTGTGGAGGCATAACAAACTGTTTGGAGGATCATTTCACCAGAGTTTCAAAAAAATCTCTCCACAAAACTGGGGCTCAGCAGCCTATAAACACGAATTTTTCTCAAGTCGTTAGAGCACTTTCCAGTGTATCTAAAGCAGCCGGTGCTCCCAAGTGGTTCTTCCAGGCACTACTACAACCAGAAAAGGAGCGGAGTGTGGTCCCATTCTAGGAACAGCATTCCTGAGATTTCAAGTAGCTAGCAGAAAACATTGTGGAGTTTGACTTCCAGGCATTTTCAGGCTGCTTTGCCTGAAAGAGTTTGAAAAAATACACCCATAAAAGTGGGATGACCTAACTTTGGGATACATAAGGGGTTCATGAGTAAATCATTAAACCAGAGTTTCATTGAAATACACACAGAAACCTGGTGCCCAGAAGCCGAGAAACCGGCAATTTTTTGCATTTTGCGAGAACGCTTTTTCTGTGAATCTGAATCTACTTGCACTCCCAAGCAATTGTGCTTCAAGCTAATTTAACCAGGGCTGAAGCAGAGTCTGCTCCCCTAAATGAAACTGCATTCCTGAGTATCCAAACTCCAAGCATAAACCATTGAGGAGTTTCTTATCCAGATTTTTTCAGGTAGATTTTGCCTAACCGGGAAAGAGATCAAAAGGCTTTCAGCCAGAAAACTCATGAAAAATGAAAGAACAACCATAATGATCATTTGAGAAATGCTGGGAGAGCCATTTATTCAGAGTTTTATTGGAAAGCCATAGAGAACTGAGTCTAAAAAGCTGAAAAACCTGCAATATACTGCAGGCAGCCAGACCATTTTTTCCACTGAATCTTAAGCTGCCAGTGCTTCCGAGATGTATTGCTTTTTGCTACTTTAACCAGGGCCACAGCAGAGTGTTCTCCACTAAAAGGAACTTCATTCCTGAAGTTTCAAATACCTAGCAGGAACCTTCCTGCAGTTATACTTCTAGGCGTTGTAGGGAACTCAAGCCTAAACAAAGGAGACAGAAGAAGGCTTCCTGAAAGTGAATCCCTGAAGGTAGTTTGACCAAATTTGTGGAGGCATAACAAACTCCTCGAAGAATCATTTCACCAGAGTTTCAGGAAAATCTCTCTACAAAACTGGGGCTCAGCAGCCTATGAACAAAAATTTTTCTCAAGTCATCAGAGCATGTTCCAGTGTATCTAAAGTGGCCTGTGCTCCCAAGTGGTTCTGCAAGGCACTACTAAAACCAGAAAAAAAAAAGTAGCAGAGTGTGGTCCCATTCTAGGAACAGCATTCCTGAGATTTCAAGCAACTAGCAGGAACCATTGTGGAGTTTGATTTCCAGGCATTTCCAGGCAGCTTTGCCTAACCAGGTGAGACATCCAAAGGGTTCTAAACAGAACACCCCTGAAGGTGGGATGACCAAAATTGGGGAGCCATGAGGGGTTCTTGAGAAAATCGTTAAACCAGAGTTTCATTGAAATACACACAGAAACCTTGTGCCCAGGTGCTAAGAAACATGCAATTATTTGCAGGTCCATAGAACAGTTTTTCTGAGAGTCTGAATCTGCTTGAGCTCCCTTGCGATTCTGCTTTGAGCTACTTCAACCAGGGCTGAAGCAGAGTGTGCTCCCCTAAATGAAACTGCTTTCCTGAGTTTAAAAACTCCAAGCATAAACCATTGTGGAGTTTGAATTCCAGGTGTTTTCAGGCAGATACCCCTAACCAGGGTAGAAATCCAAAAAAAATCTAAACAGAACACCCCTGAAGGTGGGATGATCAAAACTGGGCAGCCATGAGGGGTTCTTGAGAGAATCATTAAACCAGAGTTTCATTGGAATACACACAGAAACCTCGTGCCCAGGAGCTAAGAAACCGACAATTATTTGCAGCTCGCCAGAATGCTTTTTCTCTGAGTCTGAATCTGCTTGCTGTCCCAAGTGATTCTGCTTCAAGCTATTTCAACCAGGTCTGAAACTGAGTGTGCTCACCTAAAAGAAACTGCTTTCCTGAGTTTTCAAAAACCAACCATAAACCACTGTGGAGTTTGACTTCCTGTTGTTTTCAGGCAGATTCGCCTAATGAGGGTAGACATGCAAAGGGTTGTAAACAGAACACCTTTGAAGGTGGGATGACCTAAATTGGGGAGCCATTGGGGGCTCATGAGAAAATCATTAAGCCAGAGTTTAATTGAAATACACACAGAAACCTCATGCCCAGGATTTAAGAAACCAGCAATTATTTGCAGATTGCTAGAATGATTATTCTATGAGTTTGAATCTCTTCCGCTCCCAAGTGATAATGCTTGGAGCTACATCAACATGGGCTGAAGCAGAGTGTGCTCACCTAAAAGAAACTGCTTTCCTGAGTTTTCAAACTCCAAGCATAAACCATTGTGGAGTTTGACTTCCAGGCATTTTAAGGCAGATTCTTCTAACGAGGGTAGAATTCCAAAGGGTTCTAAGCAAAACACCCCTGAAGGTGGTATGAC
>JAKELJ010001309.1:0-10028 GCA_025594165.1 Tamias sibiricus
CACATCTAAAAACAACAGATTTAGGGTTGGGATGGGTCCTTTCAATTCAGTCTTCACCAGCAGTCTCCCTACCATGAGAGCAGCATTATCTCTTACTAAGCTAGACATCCACCTCCTGTCGCGACTAGTGCAGCCAAACTCAGCATGTTCCATCGAGGGGCAATGGGAGATTGGAAGAAATAAAGAGTCACACTTATGCAGATCTTGAAGATAAAACAGCTGGGGCTTGGGTGGAGTGTCTTTTGCTCTCTGATGGAGAAAAGCTGGCCTCAAGAATTTCACCAGCAATCTTTTATTATTATATGTCCTCATTAAGTAGGAATTAAAGACTATGCAAGCATTATTCTTTTTATCATGAAAGTGACAGAGTTAAGCAAACTGTATGCAGCTATTTCCTCAGTTACATTCTACAGTTACAATGTTGCAATGGTTCTAGAAGCATTGTGTAGCTCTCAAGAAAAAGTCCATTGTTTAAGAAGTTACTAATTCACGGGGGCAGATTCAGGAGCAGGGGATGTTGCCGCCTGAAGCGCTTGGAGCAACGGAGCCGCGGGAAGAAGAACTTCAGAAGCAAACTGGAGACAAACAGCTTTTTATTCTGATAACTTTTCTCTCTGGTTCTAACAACAACTAACTCACACGCCAAACACACCACTAAAATGGCGCTGACCCGATCAGCAATTTCGGCCAAGTCACTCGAGATCCCGCAACAAATCCCGTGAGACTACGGGTGGCGACAATGGCCAAATCTCCACGGCTCATAGTCAACTGCAATTCAAGTCAATCCCCAAACAGGGCTCCTGCATTTCCCCCTTTTTGTTTTAAAAGAGGTAATGCTCTAGGACGTCTATGTGCAACCAACATTCTTACCCGTCATCGGATAATCAAGGCTGTGCCCTTGACTCCTGTCTTAGGTTGATATGTCGGCCACATGAGACTGTCCCGTGCGACTGTGCCTGTCTTAGGTTGTCCCCCTCTGGGGATCTTACCCGTCATTGGCTAACCAGCCATCCAATGGAGCCCTTTAGGATCGACTATATATGATGACTAACAGCCGTCCAATTGTGAGGAGATGTTGCGGCTTTAAGGCGACAAGCCTTTTGGTGATGAGCCAAATTGCATAGCATATCAAATTGTTTAAACAAATCAGCTGCCCTAAGTTCCATCAAGTAACACACTGAATTCTCTAGACAAATACCCGCAAGGCATTGTCCCCGTAAAGTCCCAAACAATGAAAGATCAAAATGTCCATTTGTATAACATGTTGATGTAGGAGGCCCCATGCATGTAGAGCAGAGGCCACACTGTTGGTGAGGTTGTTTGATGTTTGAGCAGCAGGGATGCTTGCGGCGGCCGCGATCCCTGCAGCAGCAGCAGACGTCTTTTTTATGTTTAGACAATGCCACCGGCAAATCTTCAGGGCCCGCTACCTAGAAACTCAAGCATCAATTATTAAAGGAAAGGCAGTGCTATTGCAGCACTGAGTCAAGAGGCGAGTTGTCAAACTACAAAATAGAATAATTAGATTAGAAAATTAAAGTTGATTTTTGTTCACACACATCGCTGGTTGAGCTTCTACAAACATAAGTTGGAAAAATATGTCATATTTAGAACAAAACAAAGAAAGACTGAGGGTAATTACTGCATTAAAGATAGATTAAAGAAAAGGTAAAGGCACTTGAGAGAAATAATTTGTTAGCTGGAACCCTTGAGTCTCTGTATACAGAGCAATCTTTTACCTGTTGAGATAATTGAAATTAATGAGCTATTAAACAAATGAAGTTAATAACAAATAAACAATCTTAAGTCAAAACACCAAAATATCAGGTTATATAGCACTAGTCATATTGTTTGCTAAAGAGAAGTCCCAGGGACACCTATAAATCAAAATTGAAAGTACCTTCATTTATAAAATTATTTACCTAAATTGAATACTCTTAACCTAAAATGAATTAAAGTTATTTGGATCCATATATATATATATTTTTTCTTTTTCATAAGCGCTTTGTTCTTTGTGACGTCACACTGGACAGAAAACAAACATACAAACATATATTTGTGACGTCACATTAACATGAAATGTAGACAAATGTACAGACATAAAGACATGTATAAAAAGAAAAAAAAAAAATACAATTGTGTGCACACTAAAGAGAGATCTCCTCGTCCCGGCCGGGAGGAATGACACTTAAGTTGTGAAATATTTTGAAGGACTCTTTTGAGGGAATCATTCTGTACCTTCATCTTGGTCCTCTTGATTTTGTACCTTTTTTATTAATCTTGATTCTTCAATAACTTCATCTTGATCATTTTGATGTGGTACCTGTTTTATTAATCTAGATGGTATCCATATTGGAGAGGATTCGTCTTTTGGAAAACACAAAACAGATCCTCTTCCCCAAATTAATACTGGATCTGGACCCTTCCATGTACCTGAAAGAACATCCTTCCAGTAAACCAAAGGTTTATGTTGTTGGTGTGGATTCCAATGTCTGTCTCCAGCAGAATAACCATTAGAGTCTAAAGTTAAAAAATTTAAGGTAAACAGGGCAACTGCCAATCTGTCCTTAGGACTTTTCCAATTTCCTTCTTTTTGTTTTAATAACATAATTTTCAGTGTTCGGTTTGCTCTTTCAATAATGCCCTGACCCTGAGGATTGTATGGGATGCCTGTTTTATGGGATATATTGAATTTTGCGCAAAACTGTTTGAAAGATGAGGACGTATATGCGGGGCCATTATCTGTTTTAAGCATTTTGGGGATGCCCAATGCAGCAAAAGCTTGCAAACAATGAGATGTAACATCTTTAACTTTTTCTCCAGAATGTAAGGAAGCAAAAATCATGCCTGAGCATGTATCTATGGTCACATGAATAAATCGCAATTTTCCAAAACTTGGCTCATGAGTAACATCCATCTGCCACAAATGATTGGGCATTAATCCTCTAGGGTTAACGCCGAAATGAGGATTGGGCAAATGTGTCATACAAGATTTACAATCTTTTACAATTGTTCTGGCTTGCTCCTTTGTGATTTTAAACCTACGTTGCAAGGTGGTGCTGTTGACATGAAACTGGGAATGAAATAAAAGTAGCTTGTTGTAGCGCTGAAAGTATAAATACTGTTTTTGTAAGTTCATCAGCCTTTTGATTACCTTCATGGAGGGGACCAGGCAAATTAGTATGTGCTCTAATATGGCCTACGAATAGAGGTTCTTTTCTTGCCCACAAAAGTTTTTGTATTTGATAAAACAATTTAAAGGCTGGAGTATGAGGTGCTATTGGTCCTGCTAACTCTAATTTTGGGACGGCTTGTACAATATAGTGGCTATCTGAAAAAAATGTTTACGGGCTGGTCCCTAAAATTTTCCAGAGCTCTTACCACAGCTTCCAGTTCCACTAGTTGAGCTGATTTGTGTGCAGTTATGTAAGTCATATTTTCTTTTTTAGTGACTACTGTAGCAGTACCATTTGAGGACCCATCTGTAAATACATTAAATGCCTTAGGAATAGGTTGATTTTTTTATTACCTGTGGAAATATAATAGGATGATTAATACAAAAAGATAATATAGGGGACTTAGGAAGATGATTATCAAAATTTGCAGAAGTAGAGCATTTAGCTATAGCCCAATCATTATCATTGAAGCATAAGTATTCAATCTGTGATGATGAATAGGGAGTAATAATAGTAGCAGGGTGAATGCCAAATATTTTAGTAGAAGTCTTAAGTCCTTGAAGAATAAGTTTAGCCACCATGGAGGTATAAGATTCAATTATACTTTTAGGAGAGACGGGCAAATGTATCCATAATAAAGGCCCTTGTTGCCAAAATACTCCTGTGGGTGTATATTGTGAAGAAATAATAATCAACATCAGCGGTTGAGTTAAATCAAATCTATCACAATGAGCTCCTTCGATGGCTTTTTCTACTAACTTTAAAGCTTTCCTAGCATCAGGAGTCAATGTTCGTGGTGAAGATGGATCAGGATCTCCACGAAGGATGTCAAATAAAGGTTTTAGTTGGCCAGTAGTGAGATTTAGTGTAGGGCGAAGCCAATTAATGTCTCCCAGTAGTTTTTGGAAATCATTGAGGGTGGTCAAATGTTCTTTATTTATTAAAATTTTTTGGGGTCTAACAAAAGTATCCATGATTTTAAATCCTAAATATAATATGGGAGATCTGGTTTGAACTTTTTTCTTCTGCTATATATAATCCATATTTTTTTAAAATTTTTCTACCACATCACTGAATATATTAAATAAGATTTTTTGATTAGGGTGGGCCAATAAAATATCATCCATGTAATGTAGACACATGAGGTTTGGATATTTATTTTTAATGGGTTGGATAGCCTTGTCCACATATATTTGGCATATGGTGGGGCTATTAGCCATTCCCTGTGGTAAAACCTTCCATTGATATCTCTGATCAGGGCCATTATTGTTCATAGAAGAAGGAACGGAAAAAAGCAAACCTGGGGGCATCCAGAGGATGTAGGGGAATAGAAAAGAAGCAATCCTTTATATCAAGAGTAATAAGATGGAAATTTTTTGGAATAGCTACGGGACTAGGAAGTCCAGGTTGAGTAGGCCCCATAACTTGCATGGTTTTATTGATTTGTCTAAGATCATGTAACAATCGCCATTTTCCTGACTTTTTCTTGATCACAAATATGGGGGAATTCCAGGGAGAGGTGGAAGGTTCTATATGACCTGCTTCTAATTGTTCCTGAACTAATTGGTGGGCCGCTTGTAATTTCTCTTTAGATAGGGGCCACTGAGGGACCCACACTGGCTTATCAGAAAGCCATGGTATTTTCAAAATTATTTTCTCAGTGGCCCCGAAAAAAAATATCTTTTTCCTTTATGACAATGATTACTTTTAGGGTTAAGATTACTCTGTACTTTTTGATAATGAGTTCTTTTATGGTTAAGATTACCCTGTAGGTTTTCACATTTAACATCTGCAGGCTTGGTTGCAAGGTGTACTCCCATTTGTTGCAAAATATCTCTTCCCCATAAAGTAACCGGTAGATTAGGTAAAACATAAGGCTGAAATGTTCCTTTATGGCCTTCATCATCCTCCCATTTTAAAATTACTGCACTTTTATCTGGGAGGTTATTATATCCCAAGCCTCTTAACTGGTTGAAGCTTTTTTGCAGAGGCCAGTGCTTGGGCCATTGGCGTAAATTAATAATGGAAGAGTCAGCTCCAGTATCTATTAATCCCTCCATTTCTATTCCTTGGATTTTTATTTTACACATAGGCCTCCTTGAACAGTCTCGAACCCAGCAAGCCATGGGACTTGAGTCAGTGGAACAAAATCCTCTATTGTTCCCTTCTTGAGGCATACCCATTTTAAATGAATTATGTAAATTGGGAAGGAGAAGCAACTGAGCAATTCTATCTCCTTGATTAACAGAACTTATACTTTGGGGTGAGCTAAGCATTATTTTTATTTCCCCTTTGTAGTCTGAGTTTATTACACCTGGGGTCACTTGCAAACCTACAAGCTTTAGGACTACGCCCGTATAAGTCCTACAGTCCTGAGGGAAGAGGTCCCCTGACTCCTGTGGGAATCAGTTGAACCCCCATTCAGGTGTTAACACTATTCGGGCGGTGGGAACTGAGGTCTAATCCTGCATTTCCGCTTGTTCCTCTGGCGAGGGAGTGGATGGGTAGTAGGGATTGTGTCGGGGAAGCATAATGAGGGATGCTTGAGGATACTCCTCTGCACTGCCCCGTACATTGGTGGGCCCCGGGTAATTGGGCCCCGTGCCCCGTTTTTGAATTCTTGAAAAAAGATTTCCATGATGTAAATTCTTGAATGGCATTTATTGCCCAATGATTTCCCCTTTTACACCTGGGGCAGCGGCCTGGGCACGATATGGGCTTGGTTCTTATTTCTCATTTTGGGATTTTGCCTAGAATTTTGCCATGATTGTTTATGATAATTTTGCCTGGAATATCCCTGATTGATTATAGATATCTACGTTTAGGCCTATGTGAAATTTTCGAGAGGAAGCACCTCTCATTGAGGCTGCATTCACATTTCCTTGTGAACAAAAAGGCGTCATTTATATCTTTACATAGTTTGTATATATACGGAAAGATCCTTTTTATTTCTACCATGTCCTGATGGCTGCTTGGGCATCCATTTAATTTGCATTTTCATAAGCTAATAGAACAACTAATAGCAATAGCTTTGGTACAACATCTGCAAACACCAACTACCGGCAGCGTTCTCAAAAGTCGATCAGACAAAGTCGTCATACGGCTCATTAGGCTTCCTTGAATCACTTTTGACAAGCTTACCTTGTAGATCCACAGGTCCTTGTACAGTTTATCCCTGCCTCTAAGGGCAGCTGTATTTATCTGAGCATGATAAATCTTGGGTCATAATCTGTTTGAGCCTGTAAGTCGTGCGAATAGCCCATTCTCCCTGTGAGCATGTCTATAATTATAGTTTTTCAAACCCTCCAGCCCGCGTTTCTTTGAGCCGTTTTTCTATACAAAGTTCTTGGAATTGCGATCGCCAATCCTAGAATTGCCCTCCGCTTAATGTTGCTTTATCATAGACCTATTTCCAGGTCTTGATGTGTTTTAAGCTAAAGGTGTGAAGGGACTCCAGCATACTCAACGTGGAAAGGAGCTTGGGCCCATAAGTCATACTGCCCTCTTTGAGAGTTTTTTATTGTTTTTGAAATCTACTGACTGATGGACACTCTGTCCATTTTTCTTTTCAAATGCTGGCGTTCCAAAAGTATCTGTGAGTTGGCCCCGAGAGCAGCATAAATCGATCATATATACTTTTTTATCTCTGTTTCTAGGTAATATCGCAAATGCCTCAGTAATACACCCTTCATAATTTCTGTATTGGAGTCCACCCCATGGGGGAGTAGAGGACACCAGGTGACTCCTCTGACCTGCCTGAACCGGACCTTTTTCTCGGATCTTTTAAAATTTTCTTTTTCCTCAGTTTTTCCTCAGGATTCACTTTTACTAGAATACCTCACCACTGCTAATGTTTTCACTGACAGCAATATCCCAGAGCCCCAGGTTCCAGTGAGAGCAAGTATCCTTCAGCATTCGCCCAAGTTACTCCCCGAATAGCTTTAAATAGCTTAGATTATTGTCATTTTTTGGTCTCTTCTAATACTCCTCTTTACTGGTCCATCAGTTGGGCACAGTGGAATCTACCCTTTTTTGATCACTTTCACTTTTGTCTATATACTCCATCACTGAAGAATCAGAGTCAGGTATAATCAAGGAGTCCTTTTGTGCATATATAGCCTCTATCACTTGGGATTCAGTTATAATGTCCGAACCCATCTTTTAAGAGACCTTCTCCGTTCTTTACCTGTCCGCTGCCGAAGTTCCCCGGTACGGGCCGCCACCTGTCCGCCATCCTGGAAGCGCTTGGAGCTAACGGGAGCCCGCGGAAGAACTTCAGAATAGCAAACTGGATACAAACAAGCTTGTTGTTCTGATAACTTTTCTCTCTGGTTCTAACAACAACTAACCACACGCCAAACACACCACGAAAATGGCGCTGACAAACCGATTCAGCAGATTTCAGGCCAAGGTCACTCCGTTGTGCACTCGAGATCCCGCAACAAAATCCCGTGAGACTACGGGTGTGCGACAATGGCCCAAATCTCCACGGATCATAAGTCACCCCCCCCCCCCCCCCCCCCCCAACTGCAATTCAAGTCAATCCCCATACGGGGAGGCTCCTGCAGATGCATTCAGAGGATTACAAGTGAGATAGTGTCCCCAGTGGGATTTGGACACTGGTTATGTACATATGGTTGTGAGTTCCTATAGTAAATAGTGCCAATTCAAAACAGATTACATCTGATTCTTTTGGAAAGTACTAGACTCAGTGTTTAGTATAATACAAACATCTAAAAATGCTTATTCAAGGCAAAAGCTAAAGTGAGGTGGGATTTTGGTTCGAATGAATTAAGGGGATTGAATCACTCATCAAAGGAAATTAAAGAAATGTTTCCTGGAGAGGAATAAAGTAGAGGGAAATACCAACACACACATGGAGAGTCCCAACAAAGGGAACGCCTGAATCCTCTTGATTCAAGGATTTTACAAGTATCTTGTCTATTTTCCAAAAGATACCAAATCTTTTCATGGTGGTCAAGACATGCAGTTTTTAAAATGTACCCCTCATCAAATCTCTTTGGTGAAGAGATTTTATCACATTTCCCTGGTATTTTCAGAATGTACAATATAGTAATGGAGAAATATAACCTTTAATAACAACCTGGCAAGAATACACCTATGTTTGTTGGGGATTCTTACTATGAGTCAACATTAAAAAATGTCCCCAACACTTTAAATCCACCCAGAAATGCAATCAGAACAGACTAATGTATTTCTTGCTGAATAAAGTGACATTCCAGTGCATCAAGATACTTAGGAGAAGCCCTCTTAAAAAATAAAGTCCAGGGCCAGGCGTGGTGGGTGCTCGCCTGTAATCCCCCGCACATTGGGAGGCTGATGCAGGAGGAATCGCGAGTTCAAAGCCAGCCCTCACGCAATGGTGAGTGCACTTTCCACAACTCAGTGAGACCCCTGTCTCTAATAAAATACAAAAAGAGGTTGGGGATGTGGCCCAGTGGTTCCATCCCCAGTACCAAATAAAAAAAAAAAAAAAAAAGAAATAAAGTCCAGGGCTGGTTGTTGCGCAGTAGTAAATGTGCTTGCCCTAGCATGTGTGAGGCACTGGGTTTGAATCCTCAGCACCACATAAAAAAAAAAATGATGAATATTGTGTTTACCTAAAATGAAAAAATAAATAATATTAAAAAAAAGAAGGTCCAGTAGCACCAAGTGCTGGGTTGTGAATGTCTGCTCCAATGTCTGCTCTGCTTTTACTAGGGATAACCAAATCTCTCAATTTTCGCAATGGTAACATGAAACGATAAATACCTGCCTACTAAGGATTCATGGAAACTTAAGAGATGATTTATAAAAACGTACCCAACAATAATTTATGTCCCAATTTTTTAAAAAATAATATTTTATTATTGCATTTGGTTGTATACAATGTGTTTTAATTCAAATGCCGTTTTTTATTTGTACGTGGGGCTGAGGATCGAAGCCGTGGTCGCCCACTTTTGCTAAGAAACGAGCGCTCTAAACCGCTGAGAGACCACAATCCCCAGCCCCTGTCCCCATTTTATTATCTCCTTTTAGACCTTGCCATATATATTACCTTGTGTCATAGGATATCTTATACTTCTTAGCCCACTACTGGCTCTATTCGGGTAGCTCTATGCTTTTACTTTCTGGTTTTGCAGTAACTCTCAGAACAGTTCCTTTCCATGGAGAGACTTCAAAAAGTTAAGTTGGAATATTAAGAATATAAAGCTGGGGCTGGAATTGTGGGCTCACAGCGGTAGAGCGCTTGCCTTGCACGTGTGTGGCCCGGGTTCATATCCTCAGCACCACGTAAAATAAACGCATTGTGTACAACTAAAACCAGATAAAATAAATATTTTTTTTTTAAAAAAAAGAATATTAAAGGCTGGGGCACAGTGGAGCACATCTATAACAATCAGGTGCTTGGGAGGCTGAGATAGGAGGATCATGAGTTCAAAGCCAGCCTTAGCAAAAGCGAAGTGCTAGCAAATCAGTAATACCCTGTCTCTAAATAAAATAGAAAAGAAGGCTCAGGATGTGGCTCATGCGTCACATTGAATTCCTTAGTTTAATCCCTGGTAAAAACTGCCCCCACCAAAAAAAAAAAAAAAAAAAAAAAAAAAAAAAAAAAGAGCTAACGGAATAACTGAGCAGTAGAGCAGTTGCCTACCACGTAGGAGACCCTAGGTTTTTGGTGCCCAGCACCATAAAATAAAATGACATGAAATTATCTTGACATGACATAAAATGAAATAAGTAAAAAGAGTAAAAAAGAGGGTAAAAATATACTTAACAAATATATACTTAAGAAAAGTAAGATAATATGCTTTATTTAAATGTAAAGTAAATAAAAACAAAAATATAGGA
>JAKELJ010001310.1:0-10015 GCA_025594165.1 Tamias sibiricus
GGAGTAGCCTAAGCCAGAAGCTTTCTTCTGAGCCACACGTAAGGAAACAGAGCCCTCAGAGCCAGGTGGGCAGACATCCTGACAGGAAGTGAGAGCTCAGGAAATGAGTGTGGGACTGCTGACGCCTGACACAGACCGGAAGTCCCTGAAGAATATCCAGGGTTCAAATGACTGCAGACACAGAGTCATAGAAGGCAAAAATAAATAACTTTTTCCTTTTGAGATTTTTCTTTGCATTATGTTATCAGTTTCTTTCAAAAAAAAAAAAATAGGTGGAAAACTTCCCAAGGATTAACTACAAAAATGCTTGAAAAAACTCTAACATTGGCTGTTCCTGTTTCTATAAAATTTTAAATTTCTGTCCCCAGAGGGTAAATAAAAAATATTAAATGCTTATGCCCATAATTAAGAGCAAGAGCACTTGCTCAATATGGAGCTGTGGTGTTTAGGAGAGTTCAGGGCATCCATGTACCTCTGTGCCTCCTCACAACCTAGTTCCCAGGCGATGGAGGAGGAGGCCCATGTGAGGGCTATGGAATCTTCATTCCCCATGAAGAAGGACCTTCCACGCTCTAGATGACCAAGTCCTCCTTCCCCGTCCAGCTAAGACTTGGGCCCACCAGGAGGAACTTGGGCTGCCCTGGCCTCCTGCATGAAGGACCCTGCTCCCTCTAACTCTGTGGGCCTGCGTTTGCTTGCTGTATATGAGAGGGAGGGCCGGGGTGTTCATTTCTTGCTTGGATTCTGGTAATTTTCCTGCCCCCTTGGATGAGAGCACTTCCTCGGCAAGAGTCCCAGCTGTAGACATGGGGGTGGTTGGCTGAGCAGCGTGGGTCCCAATCCTATTTCTCTGCCCCCCGCGGAGTGCATTAGACTAAGACCTGAGACTTTCCTTTAGTCTTCCCCAAGCCAAGCAGCTCGCTCGGTCACATGGCCTAATTCCAAGTCAGCACACAGAGAGCCTGGGGACCCACAGCTGCCAAGGGGCCCGGAAGCACTGGTCTCTCCTGACCTTGTTCAGGCCCGGGGAGTCTCGCACGGGAGACTAGGAAAGATCTAAGTGGCAAACATTCAGTTCACAGGAAAGCCTTCTCCAATCTCCTGTGGCCTGCGATGGAACAAAGTTATCACCTCACCCTGCTCTTTGTTAGCATTAAATTGTTCCTGTTTGAGCCGGTCCCTCTCAGCTTCTCCTGAATGGATCTAGAGCAGTGGTCCCAGAGGTTTTGGATCATGCACCACTGCTTTGATTAACATATACGTATAAGTACTTGTATTCTTACATGGCTGTGCTGCGTGTCTATTCATGAAACAACATTCAGTTAGCAGGTCGTGTAGATTACCAAACATAAACACAGAACCTCTAAGAACACAAGATTAGGCCAAAAGAGAAACAGGGTGTGATGTTTTTGTCTGAACTCCTGGGACCATCATGTATGCCTTTCTTGGAGACCACTGATTTCAAAGCTGACTTTTCTGAGTGACCTGGAAATTCACATCATTGACCTATCCTTTCTAACCTTTCGTAATTCTTCATCAGTGTTTATTTACATTCTTAAAATTTGGATTTTTAGGAAATACCTGAATTTTTATGTTTTGTGAGAGAAAGTCAAGTTTACCAGGCATGTGATATTACTGCAAATCATTGCCATGAAGAACTCTTTGTCCATCCCAGCCCTCCAAACTCCACTCCCAGTGCTCATTTTTCTCTCAAGTTTGTTAGATGTCAACAGTGGTTTCCTTCTTACAGGAAAATCCTCTTTTTCACCTGCAGATGAGGTGGCAAAAAGGTAGAAACTCTGAGTCAGGAAGGGAACACCCAGAAAGCGCATCCTCTCATCCTTGTGATCCTATGATTCCACTTTCTTTTTCTTTTCTTTTTGTAAATTCTATTACCCAATTTAATCACAATTCACTCACTGGATTAAGCCACTAATAATTTTTGATCACTTCCAAAAGACTTTTTTTCTATACAAAAAAAAAAAAAAAAAAGTGCTTTATGTTTAAAGATAAACCAGCAAAGACTTGCCCTAAGAATTATGTAAAACAACATTTCCTGGCTGTCCCATGGTAATTCCAAAGAGAGTGACAGCATCCTAATAATCAGCAACAAATAATGTGCACACTAAAGAAACCACAGGAAGTGTGGTGTTTGAAAGCCTGTGGTATCTTATTGTAGATCCTCCCCCCAAGTTGGGAAGCAGTGTTGTGTGTGTACTGCTGGGGGTCAGCCCCAGCCAGGGGGTACAACGGCAAGCGCTCAACGGAGAGTACGAAGGCAGAGAAGCAGCGATGAGAAGATTCCACAGCCTGACTCGTGTGTCGGTGTGTTATTTTCCCATCGCTGCTTCTCTGCCTTCGTACTTCGTTGAGCGCTTGCGTTGTACCCCCTGGCTGGGGTGGCCCCCAGCAATTGGTGCCCAAAACGTGGGGCATAACCCCACGTTCACTTACCTTTAAAGTATTTTTAAAGAGATTTAGGGCAGAGGACAAGCTTCTTACCTGTAGTGCCGCGGACTTCTCAGTAAAGATAAGCTGAGTGAGGATGGGTAAGAAAATCACAGAACTATTGAGAAGTCATATGCCATAAAGTAGTCTTAAGAAAGAAGATTCTTTATTGTTAAACAGATGTTTAATAAGAGAGGTGCCGGTTACTTCTAAGCAGCTGAGGACAATTTATTATCCAAGAGTGTTTTTCTCGGTTTCCTGAAGAAGGAACTTTTTAAGTTTAGATTACATGGATAAAGCTGAGAGGAAAAGTAAAACTTTATTATGATCATCATGGGGCCAAAAAGGGCCCCAAATAGATACCTTTCCCTTATAAAATTTACTTAAAGATATTTTTAATCCTTGCTCTTAAAACAGTTTGCCTTATAGATAGGATAACGAAGCAAAACCAAACTCCTCTTATAAGAGGCCAGCTTCCTTATGCTACTAATTATAAATCCATTGCTTCTTCTCCTAATACTAAAGATAACTGTAAATAATGAATTTTCCCCTAAGGATCAGAAAAAAATTTGGAAGAAGCAACTGTTAAATTATCACAAAAAAGATTCCACAGTCCCTGACTTGTGTGTTGGTGTGTTATTTTCCCCAATCCGCTGAGTCTCTGCCTTCGAACTTTCAGTTGAGCGCTCGCTCGTACCCCCTGGCTGGGCTGGCCCCCAGCAATTGCGCCCAAAACTGTGGGGCATACCCCCACGCCATAAGTCTCACTTACCTTTAAAGTATTTTTTAAAGAGATTTAGCGCGGAGGACAAGCTTCTTACCTGTTGTGTGGCCGGCGGACCGTCTCAGTAAAGATAAGCTGAGTGAGGGGTATGGGTAAGAAAATCACAGAACTATTGTGAGTCAATATGCCATAAAGAATCTAGAGAAAGAAGATTCTTTATTTTAATAGATTTAATAAGAGAGGGCCGCTGCACGTCTACAGCAGCTGAGACATTTTATTATCCAAATGTTTTTCTCGGTTTTCCTGAGAAGGAACTTTAAGTTTAGATACATGAGGATAAAGCTGAGAATTCCACAGCCTGACTCGTGTGTCGGTGTGTTATTTTCCCATCGCTGCTTCTCTGCCTTCGTACTTCGTTGAGCGCTTGCGTTGTACCCCCTGGCTGGGGCTGGCCCCCAGCAATTGGTGCCCAAAACGTGGGGCATAACCCCACGTTCACTTACCTTTAAAGTATTTTTAAAGAGATTTAGGCAGAGGACAAGCTTCTTACCTGTAGTGCCGCGGACTTCTCAGTAAAGATAAGCTGAGTGAGGATGGGTAAGAAAATCACAGAACTATTGAGAAGTCATATGCCATAAAGTAGTCTTAAGAAAGAAGATTCTTTATTGTTAAACAGATGTTTAATAAGAGAGGTGCCACGGTTACTTCTAAGCAGCTGAGACAATTTATTATCCAAGAGTGTTTTTCTCGGTTTCCTGAAGAAGGAACTTTTAAGTTTAGATACATGGATAAAGCTGAGAGGAAAAGTAAAACTTTATTATGATCATCATGGGCCAAAAAGGGCCCCAATAGATACCTTTCCCTTATAAAATTTACTTAAAGATATTTTAAATCCTGCTCTTAAAACAGTTTGCCTTATAGATAGGATAACGAAGCCAAAACAAAACTCCTCTTATAAGAGCCGCTTCCTTATGCTACTAATTATAAATCCATTGCTTCTTCTCCTAATACTAAAGATAACTTAAATAATGAATTTTCCCCTAAGGATCAGAAAAATTTGGAAGAAGCAACTGTTAATTATCACAAAAAAGATTCCACAGCCTGACTTGTGTGTTGGTGTGTTATTTTCCCCATCGCTGCTTCTCTGCCTTCAAACTTCATTGAGCGCTCGCGTTGTACCCCCTGGCTGGGGCTGGCCCCCAGCAGTGTACTACCTTAAACCAGAGCCCCAGCTTTCACTCACTGCATCATTAACAGACTGCGTGACCTCGAACAACTGCATCATTAATCTCTAGGTCTCAGCTTCTTATCTGCAAAATAAGGCATCTCTGCCTATTAACCTTATGGGGAGATGAGTGTTCTCAGAGATGCTAGTACAGGGCCCATAGCATAGCAGATCCACGCAGTGGCTACTACTCTGCTCTTCTTATAAACCCTTAAAGACTATGGTCCATGTTCACCCCCATCCTCACATTTAGTGCCAAGCAACAATCTTAGCTGGAGCGAATGTGAAACATTCTTCCATTGACCAACACAGGTAATCTCCTACCGTTTGATAACTTAACTCCGTAGAAGTGAAGATGTTCCCACAGTTCTTAACGCTTTGGAGATTAAAGATCTCCAGCAATGGAGCAAGGTGTGCTGGGCAGTGCCTTCTACCCCTGCAGCCCTGAGCACTGACTCCCAGGTGTGCGTCTCTGAGCTCTGCAGTGCGGGACCAATGAGCTGCGCTATCTCCATCCACCAGCAGCTGTGCCTCAGAGAGCCACAAATCCCTTCTTAGGGTCAATTCCACAATGCAGGTCTCTGCTCTGGGGGTCGAGTCTAATCCCCTCCATTTGGTGATTGGGTAATCCTCCAGCCTGCATCTCTGGGGATAAACCTTATCTTATTCCTGGGGGGAGGAGGGGAAGCAGGGCCCTTGGCTTTTCTCTCCATATATGGCCAGATTAGTTTCTGTATAACAGTGTTGTGTGTACACAAAAGAAAGGCAGAGATAGTCAAATGAGTTCTAGAATTCTTTGCCTTAATTTATAAGAAAACTGGGCCAGAATTTTAATCATTAGTCTCCAAACAAGAAAGCAGGTTATTAAAAAATGTCAGACCAAGAGAAGGTTCAGCCTCACCATTAGAACACAGAGAGACAGGCAGCCCAAGTCCCTGGTCTCCCCACCTTAATGGCCAGGAAAACCCCATCCCCAAGCCTCCGTGGTGACAGATACATACCAGTATGGTACTCTTTCCCTCTGAGCAGAAATACACATAAAATTGATCAGTTCTGGAGCAGTTTTTGTTACATTAGAAGACAATGGTTCAATTTCACAATCTGTCGGGAAGGTGGTGGGTTGTAGTGGACAGACATTTTTGACTTGGAATCAGATGACTTGGGTTAGAAACCTGGTTGGTTGGTTGGTTTTGATTTACTGCTTATGTGAGCCTGAAAAGTATTCCCAAATTATAAGCTCCAATTTCTCATATGTAAAGTGTGGGAAATAATATCAAACTCATAGATTTACTGGCAAACTGACTGATAGGACATGAAGAGATGCCTACAAGTCACCAAGCTGTAAAATGACAATGACACCAGGCTCCTGGTGTGGGTTTGCATTTCCAGATCTATCTCATTGTCCTGATCTGGAAATTTAACCAAAATTCCAAGTTCTGCCTTTAGGAATGTTGATGATTGATCTGGATTTGTACTCTGTTGGTGAATTATCCAGCATTAGTGATTTTTACTGCCTCTCTGATAGGTTTTGATGAGTCCGCTCTGCACAGATTTTAATCATGATGACCTTTGCCACACTTACATAGATGTGTGCGCTTCCAAAGGCTTTCCTGGCTATTTTCTCACTTGTTTGAGAGCCAGTGCAGTGATGCTCTAACTGTAGCATCAGCGTCACAGAGATGAGTTTAAATGGTTTTCAGCGGCCAGGGATGAATTGGGCTTTTTTTTTTTTTTTTTTTTTTTTTCTTCAAGCCTTCATTGGAAATGGCAACCAGATGCCACAACTGACCCAGAAACGACATCTGAACGGCGCAGCGTTTCCAGGAAATGCGCAAACAGAGGGGACAGAGCGAGGGTGACACCTGCCCGTGCTCCGAGTGAGCCCTGGGGGTCCCAAGACCCTCCTCCACCGCGCAGTCTGGAGCCTGGCAAACAGTTCCAGTGGCGCACGGAGGCAGCGCGTGGGGGCAGCAAGGAGATGGCACCAGGCCTTCAGGCCACCAGGGCTTCATCTGCGGGAAGCCAGCTGCAGCACGGAGGGCCAGCACTGCAGTGGGGCCGGGAGATCCGGGACCAGAGGACCCCTCTGCATCCCACCTCTGGCAAAACGTTCCGTTTGCAGATACATTCACCAAGGGAGTGACAAGCGCCTCGTTTTCAAGAACCCCTGCACCCATTACTTCGGATAAACTACTTTGTTTCTTCTCTATCTGTTCTACACCTCTTGGCAGAACGTTCCCTTTGCAGACACGCCCACCAAGGGCAACGAGGCCTCATTTGCAAGAACTCTTGTTGCCATACTTCTGATTCTCTACACCCAGAGAGGATGCCTCAGTAGTTTCTCCTGGCATCTGTCTCGCTCGGTCTCTTTTTTCTACTTTGCTCTCCATGACAAGATTGCTTGCCCTGTTACTGTTAGCACAGAAAGACCAGGAGGAACGCCAAGTTCACCAATCAGCTCAGCACTTTAGTCAGGAAGAAGTTTTACCCAGGAGCAGGGGAGGTAGGGGAGAAATGATGCCGTGGTGGGACCCACTTTCCTGGTGGAAAATGAGCCCCCTAACAAAGAAAGGGCCTGGGCTTACATAGGGTATTCTGAGAGGTGGTCTAGTGAGCATATCAGTTTTCTTTGTGCACCCAGGAATTTGGAGTTTGTTGGTCAATCAGTGAAGGAGTCAGTTTTCGTGCTTGGGGATTTAGGATTTGTTTTACAGGGCAAAATGGGAGGGAGTCTAGGGTCAGTGGTCAGTTTCTGGAATTTATTGTACTGGAACTGATGGAGGGCCTGGGGTCAGTGGTTGGTACCTGGAAGGATTTGTTTGCAGAAGGGTTAATGCTTCAGCCTCTTCCCAGAGACTGCCTTTCCAGGTTTGATGGACACCGCCTCCTCAGGGTTTGTTTTATCACTGGGAAAGAATTGGATTGGGAAAATATCAATGCTCTCAATGTACAGCTTTCCTTCTCACTCTCCTTTCCCTTGGTGTCACTACTGTTGGGGGTTTGTCATTTTCCATATCTAATCGTCGTCATGGATTAGCTAGGCGATAAATGCAAGCTTTCACTAAAATTCATAATATACACTGAATTTTGATGGTTGAAAAATATCTATTCAAAACTGATAATGGCTAAAAATGTATACTGTGAAATTAATAAAACTGACAAAAGAACAAAGTCATCATTAAAAGAGTTAGACCTTCAAAGGTAGATTCAGAAAAGTGAGCTGAGAAAAAATGGCCCTCAAAAAAAAAAAAAAAAAAAATGAAAAAAGCCACAAGTTAGAATCAGCACAATTTTATATAGTTAGAAAATTAATTTATTGTATCAAATTTGTAAGATTTAAATGGAAAAGAATTGTACACAATGCAAATAATCTCATAAAATAGTTACATTAAGGGAAATAAGCCCAGCCCAGAGATGCATACCATGCGTCCTCACTCAAAGCTGGACTCTGGGGTAGTAGAGTAGAACTGTGATCACTGGCTGGTGGGCAGGGTCTGGATTGCTGGACAACAAGAGCCAAAACACACCAACCCCAGGTTGGTAGAACGCACTCTAGTGTGGCCCTAGCCCACAGCTGTTTACTATGTATTTCGTAAGGACTAGAAGACAGCAGTTCACCATTTCCCAGCACAAAGAAATGGCAGATGTTTAAGGAGATAGAAATTGCCCCATGGGATCATTACACAATGTATACCTGTATCAAATGACCATAGTGTACTCCATACATATGTGCAATTATTAGGTATCAATTCAAAGAGAAAAATTTGAAAAAAAGTGAAAAAGTTAAACTGGTCAACATAGATGTGATGTAACTATCTCATGTGAAAAGCTGGTCTGAGGATTCACACTAACCTTGAAAAGTCCATCCGGGGAACCATTCCCCCCATGTGAATTCATCAGTGTTGTTTTGGTTCCGATCACAACATATATACTTAAGGCTCACCCCAACAGGATGAGTGGGGAGGAGGAGTCCACACTCGTGCCCAGGTGCCCTGGTGGTGCAGACTCCCCGGTCCTGGTGGTGGCCACTCTTGCAGGGACTCCCTTTCCCCGGTGTAGTCCATGCTACCTGCTTCAGGAGCATAGTTCGTGTTTTATAGATCCATGCATGCATCCTAGAAAGTCACCTGTGGGAGTTTGCAGCTTGCTGTTTCTCTTTGAGATTCACATTCTCCTGGAATCACTGAGCTGGAAGGGACCCAGGGAGGTGGTGTGATGTGAACTGCCCAGGACAAATGGTGGTCTGCCCCTTCTTGGTCCTCCCCAGAGCGTGAGAGAGGTGGGAGAAAATGAATAATACATGAATGCTGTTGCCAGGGGAAAACTAAACTCTGTATTTGAAGTTGGGAAAGGGAGAAGTTCCAAACTGTTATTTACAATACCTCCATCTAATTATTTTACTTACATTTAGTCACCTTATGACCAGCCCACATATATTTTCTCAGGAATAGATTATCATATCAAAAACAATAAAATAACAGTTGCTGTGAAAGTTATGTATTTACAGAATTACTTCTATTCCAAACGTTAGGCAGCTAGGAAAGACCCCCGGCGTGGGCGGGATGAGTGAGTTACCTGACTCACCCCCACACTGCTACAGACTCCCACAACATCCAGGGAAGAGAAGCTGGCAGCATCTGGCAGGATTTAACAGGTGCACATTCTTTGACCCCAAAAGCTCAATTCTGAGGAAAAACAGTACATAGAGATTTGTGTGCGAGATGGTTTATCCCACCTTGTCTGACATAGCAGACACCTGAGGACAGTCTCATGCTCCTGGCAGACTGAGTGTCTAGGATGTCTCCTCCTGCTCTGGAAAGAGAGCAATGATGTTTTGCTAGGTGTGTGATAAAGTTGTAGGCAGCATGGTACAATCCCCTTCAGGTGAACAAACCAGAAAGGCCAAGCTCGAGAGACAGTGTAGACAGTAATGGGATTACCTGATTCCTGAGTGGTATGTCTGCTTCCCATTAGCTGTGTGGCCTTTAGCAAATTACTTAACTCCTCTGTGCAGAGCTTCCTAATCTATAAAATGAAATAAATACTTGCAGTTATCTCACAGAGTTTTATGGATAGCATAATATATGTCTTGTCCTTTAAGAAAATACCTGGCCTAGCTTAAGCACTACAGAAGTGTTATTTGCTATCACTTTTATTATTATATGTAATACTCATGTTTACATGAACAAAAGAGAAAACATGGAATTTATAACCTAATGATTCAGCACCAGTTATATGAAAAAAAATAGAAGAGGAAGCAAAGACTCAAATTTTGCATAGATGCTTAATTTTAGTTTGAACTTTTGTAACAAACATGTGCTGCCTTTGCAATTGAGATGACTGAAATTTTGTTTTAAATTTTTTAAGTATTTATTTATTTATTTGCTTTAGTTGTACACAATGCCTTTATTTTTACGTGGTGCTGAGGATCGAACCCGTGCGCTAGGCAAGCACTCGACTGCTGAGCCACAACCCCAGCCAAGATGACTGAAATTTTAATATTTATTTATTTATTTGCTTTAGTTGTACACAATGCCTTTATTTTTACGTGGTGCTGAGGATCGAACCCGTGCGCTAGGCAAGCACTCGACTGCTGAGCCACAACCCCAGCCAAGATG
>JAKELJ010001311.1:0-10014 GCA_025594165.1 Tamias sibiricus
GACTCTGTTCTCAGTGAGGAGTATATAGAAACAAAAGTGAAAGTGATCAAAAAAGTGTAGATTCCACTGGGCCAACTGAGACCAGTAAAGAGAGTATTAGAAGAGACCCAAAAATGACAAAATCCAAGCTATTAAAGCTATTCGGGAGTTATTGGCGAAAGCTGAAGGATACTTGCTCTCACTGGAACCTGGGCCTCAGGATATTTGCTGTCAGTGAAATTAGCAGTGGTGAGGAATCTAGTAAAAGTGATCCTGAGAAAATGAGGAAAAAGAAATTAAAAAAGACCGAGAAAAAGGTCGGTCAGGCAGAGGAGTCACTGTGTGTCCTCTACTCCCCCATGGGTGGAATCCATTACAGAAAATATGAAGGGTATTACTAGGCATTTGCATACCCTAGAAACAGAAATAAAAAGTCTTTCTGATCGCTTATGCGCTCTCGAGGACAACTCACAGATACATTGGGAACCGCCAGCATTTGAAAAGAAAAATGGACAGAGTGTCCATCAGTCAGTAGATTTCAAAACAATAAAAAATCTCAAAGAGGCAGTAATGACTTATGGGCCCCAAGCTCCTTTCACGTTGAGTATGCTGGAGTCCCTTAACACCTTTAGCTTAACCCCCTCAGACTGGAAAAGTCTATGTAAAGCAACATTAAGCGGGGGGCAATTCTTGGTTTGGCGATCGCAATTCCAAGAACTTTGTATAGAAACGGCTAAAAGAAACGCGGCTGCAGGGTTTGAAAACTATAATATAGACATGCTCACAGGAGAAGGGCAATTCGCAGACTTACAGGCTCAAACAGATTATGACCCAGATGTATATGCTCAGATAAATGCAGCTGCCTTAGAGGCATGGAAAACTGTACAAGGACCTGGGGATCTACAAGGTAGCTTGTCAAAAGTGATTCAAGGACCTAATGAGCCGTATGCCGACTTTGCTGATCGACTTTTGAGAACTTGCAGGTAGTGTGTTTGCAGATGTTGACCAAGCTATGCCATTAGTTGTTCAATTAGCTTATGAAAATGCAAATAAATGGTGCCAAGCAGCCATCAGGCCATGGAGAACTAAAAAGGATCTTTCCGTATATATACAACTATGTAAAGATATAAATGGCGCCTTTGTCACAGGAAATGTGATTGCAGCCTCAATGAGAGGTGCTTCCTCTCGAAATTTCACAAAGGCTAAACGTAGACATTATAATCAATCAGGATATTCCAGGCAAAATTATCATAATCAATCAGGCAATTCTAGGCAAAATCCCAAAAGAGAAATAAGATCAAGCTCATACCGTGCCCCAGGCCGCTGCCCCAGGTGTAAAAAGGGAAATCATTGGGCCAATAAATGCCATTCAAAATTTGACATCCATGGAAATCCTTTGTTCAGGAATTCAAAAAACGGGGCACGGGGCCCAGTACCCCGGGGCCCACAAATGTACGGGGCATTGCAGAAGGAGTATCCTCAAGCATCCACTCAGATGCTTCCCCGACACAATCCCTACTACCCATCCACTCCCTCGCCAGAGGAACAAGAGGAAATGCAGGATTAGACCTCTGTTCCACCGCCCGAATAGTGTTAACACCTGAAATGGGGGTTCAACTGATTCCCACAGGAGTCAGGGGACCCTCTTCCCTCAGGGACTGTAGGACTTATTATCGGCGCGTAGTCCTAAAAGCTTATTAGGTTTGCAAGTGACCCCAGGTGTAATAAACTCAGACTACAAAGGGGAAATAAAAATAATGCTTAGCTCACCCCAAAGTATAAGTTCTGTTAATCAAGGAGATAGAATTGCTCAGTTGCTTCTCCTTCCCAATTTACATAATTCATTTAAAATGGGTATGCCTCAAGAAGGGAACAATAGAGGATTTTGTTCCACTGACTCAAGTCCCATGGCTTGCTGGGTTCGAGACTGTTCAAGGAGGCCTATGTGTAAAATAAAAATCCAAGGAATAGAAATGGAGGGATTAATAGATACTGGAGCTGACTCTTCCATTATTAATTTACGCCAATGGCCCAAGCACTGGCCTCTGCAAAAAGCTTCAACCAGTTTAAGAGGCTTGGGATATAATAACCTCCCAGATAAAAGTGCAGTAATTTTAAAATGGGAGGATGATGAAGGCCATAAAGGAACATTTCAGCCTTATGTTTTACCTAATCTACCTGGTTACTTTATGGGGAAGAGATATTTTGCAACAAATGGAGTACACCTTGCAACCAAGCCTGCAGATGTTAAATGTGAAAACCTACAGGGTAATCTTAACCATAAAAGAACTCATTATCAAAAAGTACAGAGTAATCTTAACCCTAAAAGTAATCATTGTCATAAAGGAAAAAGATATTTTTTTTTTCGGGGCCACTGAGAAAATAATTTTGAAAATACCATGGCTTTCTGATAAGCCAGTGTGGGTCCCTCAGTGGCCCCTATCTAAAGAGAAATTACAAGCGGCCCACCAACTAGTTCAGGAACAATTAGAAGCAGGTCATATAGAACCTTCCACCTCTCCCTGGAATTCCCCCATATTTGTGATCAAGAAAAAGTCAGGAAAATGGCGATTGTTACATGATCTTAGACAAATTAATAAAACCATGCAAGTTATGGGGCCTACTCAACCTGGACTTCCTAGTCCTGTAGCTATTCCAAAAAATTTCCATCTTATTACTCTTGATATAAAGGATTGCTTCTTTTCTATTCCCCTACATCCTCTGGATGCCCCCAGGTTTGCTTTTTCCGTTCCTTCTATGAACAATAAATGGCCCTGATCAGAGATATCAATGGAAGGTTTTACCACAGGAATGGCTAATAGCCCCACCATATGCCAAATATATGTGGACAAGGCTATCCAACCCATTAAAAATAAATATCCAAACCTCATGTGTCTACATTACATGGATGATATTTTATTGGCCCACCCTAATCAAAAAATCTTATTTAATATATTCAGTGATGTGGTAGAAAATTTAAAAAAATATGGATTATATATAGCAGAAGAAAAAGTTCAACCAGATCTCCCATATTATATTTAGGATTTAAAATCATGGATACTTTTGTTAGACCCAAAAAATTTTAATAAATAAAGAACATTTGACCACCCTCAATGATTTCCAAAAACTACTGGGAGACATTAATTGGCTTCGCCCTACACTAAATCTCACTACTGGCCAACTAAAACCTTTATTTGACATCCTTCGTGGAGATCCTGATCCATCTTCACCACGAACATTGACTCCTGATGCTAGGAAAGCTTTAAAGTTAGTAGAAAAAGCCATCGAAGGAGCTCATTGTGATAGATTTGATTTAACTCAACTGCTGATGTTGATTATTATTTCTTCACAATATACACCCACAGGAGTATTTTGGCAACAAGGGCCTTTATTATGGATACATTTGCCCGTCTCTCCTAAAAGTATAATTGAATCTTATACCTCCATGGTGGCTAAACTTATTCTTCAAGGACTTAAGACTTCTACTAAAATATTTGGCATTCACCCTGCTACTATTATTACTCCCTATTCATCATCACAGATTGAATACTTATGCTTCAATGATAATGATTGGGCTATAGCTAACTGCTCTACTTCTGCAAATTTTGATAATCATCTTCCTAAGTCCCCTATATTATCTTTTTGTATTAATCATCCTATTATATTTCCACAGGTAATAAAAAATCAACCTATTCCTAAGGCATTTAATGTATTTACAGATGGGTCCTCAAATGGTACTGCTACAGTAGTCACTAAAAAAGAAAATATGACTTACATAACTGCACACAAATCAGCTCAACTAGTGGAATTGGAAGCTGTGGTAAGAGCTCTGGAAAATTTTAGGGACCAGCCCGTAAACATTTTTTCAGATAGCCACTATATTGTACAAGCCGTCCCAAAATTAGAGTTAGCAGGACCAATAGCACCTCATACTCCAGCCTTTAAATTGTTTTATCAAATACAAAAACTTTTGTGGGCAAGAAAAGAACCTCTATTCGTAGGCCATATTAGAGCACATACTAATTTGCCTGGTCCCCTCCATGAAGGTAATCAAAAGGCTGATGAACTTACAAAAACAGTATTTATACTTTCAGTGCTACAACAAGCTACTTTATTTCACTCCCAGTTTCATGTCAACAGCACCACCTTGCAACGTAGGTTTAAAATCACAAAGGAGCAAGCCAGAACAATTGTAAAAGATTGTAAATCTTGTATGACACATTTGCCCAATCCTCATTTCGGAGTTAACCTAGAGGATTAATGCCAATCATTTGTGGCAGATGGATGTTACTCATGAGCCAAGTTTTGGAAAATTGCGATTTATTCATGTGACCATAGATACATGCTCAGGCATGATTTTTGCTTCCTTACATTCTGGAGAAAAAGTTAAAGATGTTACATCTCATTGTTTGCAAGCTTTTGCTGCATTGGGCATCCCCAAAATGCTTAAAACAGATAATGGCCCGCATATACGTCCTCATCTTTCAAACAGTTTTGCGCAAAATTCAATATATCCCATAAAACAGGCATCCCATACAATCCTCAGGGTCAGGGCATTATTGAAAGAGCAAACCGAACACTGAAAATTATGTTATTAAAACAAAAAGAAGGAAATTGGAAAAGTCCTAAGGACAGATTGGCAGTTGCCCTGTTTACCTTAAATTTTTTAACTTTAGACTCTAATGGTTATTCTGCTGGAGACAGACATTGGAATCCACACCAACAACATAAACCCTTGGTTTACTGGAAGGATGTTCTTTCAGGTACATGGAAGGGTCCAGATCCAGTATTAATTTGGGGAAGAGGATCTGTTTGTGTTTTTCCAAAAGACGAATCCTCTCCAATATGGATACCATCTAGATTAATAAAACAGGTACCACATCAAAATGATCAAGATGAAGTTATTGAAGAATCAAGATTAATAAAAAAGGTACAAAATCAAGAGGACCAAGATGAAGGTATAGAATGATTCCCTCAAAGAGTCCTTCAAAATATTTCACAACTTAAGTGTCATTCCTCCCGGCCGGGACGAGGAGATCTCTCTTTAGTGTGCACACAATTGTATTTTTTTTTTTTTTCTTTTTATACATGTCGTTATGTCTGTACATTTGTCTACATTTCATGTTAATGTGACGTCACAAATATATGTTTGTATGTTTATTCGTCTGTCCAGTGTGACGTCACAAAGAACAAAAGCGCTTATGAAAAAGAAAATATATATATATATGGATCCAAATAACTTTAATTCATTTTAGGTTTAAGAGTATTCAATTTAGGTAAATAATTTTATAAATGAAGGTACTTTCAATTTTGATTTATAGGTGTCCCTGGGACTTCTCTTTAGCAAACAATATGACTAGTGCTATATAACCTGATATTTTGTGTGTTTTGACTTAAGATTGTTTATTTGTTATTAACTTCATTTGTTTAATAGCTCATTAATTTCAATTATCTCAACAGGTAAAAGATTGCTCTGTATACAGAGACTCAAGGGTTCCAGCTAACAAATTATTTTCTCTAAAGTGCCTTTACCTTTTCTTTAATCTATCTTTAATGCAGTAATTACCCTCAGTCTTTCTTTGTTTTGTTCTAAATATGATATTTTTCCAACTTATGTTTGTAGAAGCTCAACCAGCGATGTATGTGAACAAAAATCAACTTTAATTTTCTAATCTAATTATTCTATTTTGTAGTTTGACAACTCGCCTCTTGACTCAGTGCTGCAATAGCACTGCCTTTTCTTTAATAATTGATGCTTGAGTTTCTAGGTAGCGGGCCCTGAAGATTTGCCGGTGGCATTGTCTAAACATAAAAAAGACGGTCTGCTGCTACAGCTGCAGGGATCGCAGCCGCCGCAAGCATCCCTGCTGCTCAAGCATCAAACAACCTCACCAACAGTGTGGCCTCTGCTCTACATGCATGGGGCCTCCTACATCAACATGTTTATAACAAATGGACATTTTGATCTTTCATTGTTTGGGACTTTACGGGGGACAATGCCTTGCGGGTATTTGTCTAGAGAATTCAGTGTGTTACTTGATGGAACTTAGGGCAGCTGATTTGTTTAAACAATTTGATATGCTATGCAATTTGGCTCATCACCAAAGGCTTGTCGCCTTAAAGCCGCAACATCTCCTCACAATTGGACGGCTGTTAGTCACCATATATGGTTGATCCTAAAGGGCTCCATTGGATGGCTGGTTAGCCAATGACGGGTAAGATCCCCAGAGGGGGACAACCTAAGACAGGCACAGTCGCACGGGACAGTCTCATGTGGCCGACATATCAACCTAAGACAGGAGTCAAGGGCACAGCCTTGATTATCCGATGACGGGTAAGAATGTTGGTTGCAAATAGACGTCCTAGAGCATTACCTCTTTTAAAACAAAAAGGGGGAAATGCAGGAGCCCTGTTTGGGGATTGGCTTGAATTGCGGTTGACTATGAGCCGTGGAGATTTGGCATTGTCGCCACCCGTAGTCTCACGGGACTTGTTGCGGGATCTCGAGTGACTTGGCCGAAATTGCTGATCGGGTCAGCGCCATTTTGGTGGTGTGTGTTTGGCGTGTGTTAGTCGTTGTTAGAACCAGAGAGAAAAGTTATCAGAATAAAAAGCTGTTTGTCTCCAGTTTGCTTCTGAAGTTCTTCCCGCGGCTCCGTTGCTCCAAGCGCTTCAGGCGGCAACAGTCAGGCACTGGAAAGTGGGGTTCCTGGAAATGTATTGGCTGTATGGTTGAGAGGGGTATTATCTTCATGAGGGCTGACTGCCTTTGAGGTGCCTGCACCCACTGTGGACTTCACATTTGTCACAAACTCTGGGTAAGAATGTTGCAGGTCTAAAAAGTCTGGGAAATTTGAAACCAGTGCTCCTGAATTCGCATCTGAGACTCTTCTGTGTAATGTTAAAACAAGCATTCTCGCTCTGCTATGGAATCTTTTGCCAGGGGAGGCTCCATTAGTAATGTAGGACAGATAAGAAATGGATGCCTGAAAAAATTTCAGGGAGCAGATGTATTGGATTAAGGGTTCAGAAGAGTATCACCTAATAATTTCTGGACCTTGAGTTTGAAAATTTCATTGATCTTTACACCCAGTGGGAGCAGCTAGACTTTTACATTTTTTATAGGATTCTACATATTGTTGTTTTTGTTTTTGTGTTGTTTTTGTTTTTAGTTCACAGAAAGTGCTATGTGTACCATTTGTAGAATTACTCAGAGGTCTTCCAAGCTTTAGCAAAAAAGAGAAAAAGCATCAAGTCTGCATGCTCACCCACACTGAGTTCTTTAAAAATTATTTCCAGACATTCTGTTTCAACAAAATTGTGAAGAGGGTCTCTGTAGAAGCTTTTTTAAAATTGTATTTATTTATTTATTTTAAGATTCTTACATGGAGAAGGGAGCACCACCACATTAAAACATCAGAGTGGACACCTAGTTACCTGACCTTTGGGCACACACTGTGTATTAACAAATCCATCATGCAATTTCCCCAGGGATACTGAGGTACCATAAACATGGAGAGAAATCAACCCTGGGTTTTCTGGCATATCCCACCTACGTATTAATCATGAGGAGATTATAAGCTAAGTTAAATTTCAGTTTTTTAAAATTCTGTGCTGTAAAATATGTTTTAAGAAAGAAGGGACAAGCTGCAAATATGCATGAAACACCTGCAGAGGTGCATTCTTCTGATGTGGTCACAAATGGGGTCCACACACAGAGCAACAGCAAATTCATGACCTGAGCTAGAGGAGTGCTCAATTTTCGGGCACCTACTAGCATGCATAAGGCAGGATTGGGACTCAGCACCTAGAGAAATAAAAAAGAAAGCAACCCAATTTAAGTATACGACAAAATATATTTTGAGAAGATGCCCCTCCAAACAATACATGCATATAACAACATTTTATATTGATTTTTAATGTGTCTACATACAACACAGAGATAAGACTTAAAACAGCATGTGGTGACAGAGTGGTGGTTCCAGAGTCATCAACAGAGGTATAAGGCATCAAGGGACAAGGCAGAGACAAGCTGCCGGGTACACAAGGGCACATTTTGTGGTCCCAGATGCTAGAAAAGCTGAGGCAGGGTGACCACAAGTTCAAGGTCATCCTCACCCCATTTCAAAATATAAAAATGAAAAAGGCTATGGTGAAGCTCAGTGGTGGAGCTCTCCTGGGTGATATCTGAAGGAAGTAAGGGACCAAAGGTGGAAGGAAGAGATATTTCACCAACATGTACAGAAGGCTGGAGTGAAAGGGCCTAAACTAAACATTATACAATGTTTAATGAAATGTTAGAAAGACACAAATGACTAAATTGTGAAGTCATGAAATAACAATTGATTTTTGAGAAGGAATCGTGGGCAGAAACGACGTTTGTGACAAAAAGAAAAATCAGAGAAATCAATAGTCACATTAAATACTAAGTATTTAAGAACTGCACTAGGGAGGGTATGTACAGAAAAGGGTGACTTGATCCTGTGGATGTGTGGGTGGCAAAACTCATCCCTCCCAGGTATTTCTTTTTGTAATTTTATTTGGTGCTCTAGAAAAAACACTCACATGAGCACCATGCCATGTTTGATATCCTCGGTGTGACCCTACTAAGGTGCATAGCTGGTGCTTGGCACATAGAATGGAACATTGAATTATTTGTTAAAGAAAAATCTCATTATATTTATTGTGATTAATTAAAGATCATCATACACATGAGATATTAAGAAATGAATAATTTTTTTGTTACATTGAATATTTAAATAGCTCTTCCATCTCTATTTTAATAGAAATTATCTAAAATAAACTTTTTCCAAGTAGAGTTCAGTTTAGTTCATGAAGATTAATATCAATTTGAAAACATAAGGTGTGAATTAATGTACTTATAATAATAAGTATCATTCTAGAATTTTAGAGCTTGAGGACATTAATATACCTAAACATATGAAGAAGTAATTTTTGCATCTGAAATTGGTTAACACCTGGAAAACTGTATACAAACAAGGTACATTTTTTTTTTTTTTTTTTTTTTGGTACTAGGGATTGAACTCGAATGGGCACTTGACCACTGTGGCCACATCCCCAGCCCATTTTTTTGTATTTTATTAGAAGCAGGGTCTCCACTGAGTTACTAAGTCCCCTGGCCATTGCTGAGGTTGGCTTTTGAACTCGCGATCCTCCTGCCTCAGCCTCCCAAAGTGCTGCTGGGATTTACAGGCGTGCGCCACCGCGCCCGCTCATGGTACATTTTGATTTACATCAGGGTTTAAAGTATAAACCAGGAGACAGAAATGCTGTTTAAGTCTCTAATCCCTGCGGCTATAGCATGAGAATCACAAGTCCAAACCAAGCCTCAGCAACATACTGTGAACCTTGGGAAGAACTTAGCAAGAGCATATAGAAAAATAAAAATTAAAAGAGCTAGGGATCAGGCTCAGTATTTTAGCACTCCAGGTATTATGATGGATGATGGTGATGATGGTATGATGATGATGATAATGATCTTCCTTTTTACTTACTCCTCCATTCTCTAACCCTGGCAATTATGTTTTAAAACCTCTTCATAATTTTTATTTTGTCACAACACATATAAAAGTCAAGATATTTAATGAGACAGAAAAATATCAGAATTACATATGGCCCTAGCAAAAAAAAATAATAATAATAATAATTATGAGACCAGAGTTTTAAAATATCATTTATTTGCTAATGTAAAAAAAATGGGAAAATATGAGAGAAAATGTACTTAAGGGAAGTTCAAAAATAAAACTCTTTAAAAAAAAAAGAATTAAAATGCTGAAAATAAAGCGTAATAAATTAATAACTACACATCTTGTAAACTATTGTTTATAATATACTTCTACGTACAGAATTATACTACATAATAGAATTTACACATGCCACAGTATATATAAGATTATACTAAAAATAATAGTGATAGTTGACTATAGACACAAAAAAACTTAAAATATAGAAAAAAAATTGAATCTATATAATAAGAGTTTAACCAAGTAAATCCTGTTGCTTTCACATCATCAT
>JAKELJ010001312.1:0-10000 GCA_025594165.1 Tamias sibiricus
TACATCCATGGCGCAAAGCGCTCAAGCTAGGCCTCTTCCCCCCCCTTCCTGTGAGAAAAAAACGCCACCCAGAGCCAAAGGCCTCAGGAAACATGGCTTGCTGGTCTTTTGACCTGGTGAGTGACCCAGCTCTCCAAGATGCCTTCTGAGTTTGGAATTGGGATTGGAAAATTTCCAAAACTTCTCCATTTGTCATTTGGATCACAGGATCTTGCATGTTGGCCACACTGTCCCTCCCTCTGAGGACCTCTTCACCTTAAATTCCATCGCTGAACCCGTTGCAAATCGAATTGAGGAACCACTCTGGGCCTGAATGCACTCTCATTTCATTAGAACCGGGAATTGGTGGAACTTTAATCTCCAAGAATCATGTCCATGCAGGTGTGGCCTAATTCCTCTTTTGGGCATGTGGTACCCTGAGCATCTGAGGATGAACCCTTGAATAAAAAAGTCTACTGAGGAGACTCCTGACCCGGGAACAGGTCTTTTCCAACCAACTACTCACCCATCTATGTGGTCATTGACCTGGTCATGGATCAAGGCCAGAAGGATACTAGCCTGGTTTGATTTCATATCTTAGGAACTCAATGGGGGCAGGAAATTCTCATAAGCAACTCGAAAAAGTCGAAGATTGTGGGCTTCCGCTGACTATTGCATGCATTTTCATCTTTTTTCCTCATCAAACCTAAAAGATGACATTTGCCTGTGAATTGAAAGAAAACCTATACCCCTAAACCGGTCTCCATGCACGATGCATGTTTCTACTTTCATGCACGTTCTGTGTTTATACACAATATGTGACCACATATTTCACACAACTCTATTTTTAGCCAGCAGATTTCTTTACTTTTTTTATTTTCATTGTCCTTCACACACGTATTTCTTTAGTGGTTTTCGTTTTTTATTGATTTTTTTTAATTAAAATCAACGAGGGCAATGTCCTAAGTGACTTCACATCGACACATTAAATTGAAACTCATAGATAGACATGAAAATAAAAAAAAAGAAAGATAAGAAAAGAAACCAGTGCCAACTTCAATGTCCTACAGATTTTCACCTCTACTGTTGTTAACAATTGCATAGATTTGGCCCACTTTCACGATAATGGGATACATGGTAATGTATCTCGTAACCAGCTCTTCGAAAAAAAACAGGTTTCCAAGTGGTGTTTTGACCCTGGGTCCTGTATGCTGTTCTTGGAGCTTGGACACAGATGCTGATGCTGCTCTGTGCCACCTACAAGTCTTCTGTTTTTTGGTTACCCTCGGACCCTGAATGGCTGAGAGCACTAGAGCCTGGTGACATCAAAGAAAGCTTTGTTGCGTCTTTCACCAAGGAAACTGGAACCAAAACAAAGTTTTTAAATCACCTTTGTTATCCCTTATAGAGATTCCCTCAGGTCATGTACAGGGAGCTTGGCACCAAGGCCCAGCCCCAGAATTCATGTGGAAGTTCCTTCTGTTGCTCCTGTCTGCTCTGGGCCTCAGAGTACAGGTTTGATGCTGAGGAGTCACCAGTATTCAGTCCTCCCTCAGGCCATGGGAAAAGCCCGGAGGTCCAGAGGGCAGCCTAGGGCCTCCTGCAAGTCATTTGAAACTCATGACATCCTCCACAACCACTCACACCGCTACTCCGCGTATACAGGCCTGAATGGCGCACACGCATTGAAAAGCCTTCCCGCGAGATGGCACTAGCAATTACATCGATGGCGCAAAGCGCTCAAGCTAGGCCTCTTCCCCCCCCTTCCTGTGAGAAAAAAACGCCACCACCCCAGAGCCAAAGGCCTCAGAAACATGGCTTGCTCGTCTTTTGACCTGTGAGTGACCCAGCTCTCCAAGATTGCCTTCTGAGTTTGGAATTGGGATTGAAATTTTCCGAAAAACTTCTCCATTTGTCAATTTGGATCACAGGATCTTGCATGTTGGCCACACTGTCCTCCCTCTGAGGACCTCTTACCTAAATTCCATCGCTGAAAACCCGTTGCAAATCGAATTGAGGAAACCACTCTGGGCCTGAATGCACTCTCATTTCATTAGAACCGGGAATTGGTGGAACTTTAATCTCCAAGAATCATGTCCATGCAGGTGTGGCCTAATTCCTCTTTTGGGCATGTGGTACCCTGAGCATCTGAGGATGAACCCTTGAATAAAAAAGTCTACTGAGGAGACTCCTGACCCGGAACAGTCTTTTCCAACCAACTACTCACCCATCTATGTGGTCATTGACCTGGTCATGGATCAAGGCCAGAAGGGATACTAGCCTGGTTTGATTTCATATCTTAGGAACTCAATGGGGGGCAGGAAATTCTCATAAGCAACTCGAAAAAGTCGAAGATTGTGGGCTTCCGCTGACTATTGCATGCATTTTCATCTTTTTTCCTCATCAAACCTAAAAGGATGACATTTTGCCTGTGAATTGAAAGTAAACCTATACCCCCTAAACCGTCTCCATGCACGATGCATGTTTCTACTTTCATGCACGTTTCTGTGTTATACACAATATGTGACCACATATTTCACACAACTCTATTTTTTTTAGCCAGCAGATTTCTTTACTTTTTTATTTCATGGTCCTTCACACACGTATTTCTTTAGTGGTGTTTCGTTTTTTTTCATTGATTTTTTTAAATTAAAATCAACGGGCAATGTCCTAAGTGACTTCACATCGACACATTAAATTTGAAACTCATAGATAGACACATGAAAATAAAAAAAAAAAGAAAGATAAGAAAAGAAACCAGTGCCAACTTCAATGTCCTACAGATTCCTCACCTCTACTGTTGTTAACAATTTGCATAGATTTGGCCCACTTCACGATAATGGGGATACAAGGTGGTTGGTAATGTATCTCGTAACCAGCTCTTCGAAAAAAACAGGTTTCCAATGTGTTTTTTGACCCTGGGGGTCCTGTATGCTGTTCTTGGAGCTTGGACACAGAATGCTGATGCTGCTCTGTGCCACCTACAAGTCTTCTGTATTTTTTTGGTTACCCTCGGACCCTGAATGGCTGAGAGCACTAGAGCCTGGTGACATCAAAGAAAGCTTTGTTGCGTCCTTTCACCAAGGAAACTGGACCAAAACAAAGTTTTTTTAAAATCACCTTTGTTATCCCTTATAGAGATTCCCTCAGGTCATGTACAGGGAGCTTGGCACCAAGGCCCAGCCCCAGGAATTCATGTGGAAGTTCCTTCTGTTGCTCCTGGTCTGCTCTGGGCCTCAGAGTACAGGTTTGATGCTGAGGAGTCACCAGTATTCAGATCCTCCCTCAGGGCCCATGGGGGGAAAAGCCCGGGAGGTCCCAGGGGTAGGGCAGCCTAGGCCTCCTGCAAGTCATTTGAAACTCATGACATCCTCCACAACCACTCAACGATAACTACTCGTATACAGGCCTGAATGGCGCACACACGCATTGAAAAGCCTTCCGCGAGATGGCACTAAGCATTACATCGATGGCGCAAAGCGCTCAAGCTAGGCCTCTTCCCCCGCCCTTCCTGTGGAGAAAAAAACGCCACCCAGAGCCAAAGGCCTCAGGAAACATGGCTTGCTCGTCTTTTGACCTGTGAGTGACCCAGCTCTCCAAGATGCCTTCTGAGTTTGGAATTGGATTGGAAATTTCCAAAACTTCTCCATTTGTCAATTTGGATCACAGGATCTTGCATGTTGGCCACACTGTCCTCCCTCTGAGGACCTCTTTACCTTAAATTCCATCGCTGAACCCGTTGCAAATCGAATTGAGAACCACCACTCTGGGGCCTGAATGCACTCTCATTTCATTAGAACCGGGAATTGGTGGAACTTTAATCTCCAAGAATCATGTCCATGCAGGTGTGGCCTAATTCCTCTTTTGGGCATGTGGTACCCTGAGCATCTGAGGATGAACCCTTGAATAAAAAGTCTACTGAGGAGACTCCTGACCCGGGGAACATGGTCTTTTTCCAACCAACTAACTACTCACCCATCTATGTGGTCATTGACCTGGTCATGGATCAAGGCCAGAAGGATACTACCTGGTTTGATTTCATATCTTAGGAACTCAATGGGGGCAGGAAATTCTCATAAGCAACTCGAAAAAGTCGAAGATTGTGGGCTTCCGCTGACTATTGCATGCATTTTCATCATTTTTTTTCCTCATCAAACCTAAAAGGATGACATTTGCCTGTGAATTGAAAGAAACCTATACCCCTAAACCGGTCTCCATGCACGATGCATGTTTCTACTTTCATGCACGTTTCTGTGTTTATACACAATATGTGACCACATATTTCACACAACTCTATTTTTTAGCCAGCAGATTTCTTTACTTTTTTTTTATTTTCATTGGTCCTTCACACACGTATTTCTTTAGTGGTGTTCTTTTTATTGATTTTTTTAATTAAAATCAACGGGCAAATGTCCTAAGTGACTTCACATCGACACTTTAAATTGAAACTCATAGATAGACATGAAAAAATAAAAAAAAAGAAAGATAAGAAAAGAAACCAGTGCCAACTTCAATGTCCTACAGATTTTTCACCTCTACTGTTGTTAACAATTGCATAGATTTGGCCCACTTCACGATAATGGGGATACATGGTAATGTATCTCGTAACCAGCTCCTTCGACAAAAAAAAAAAAACAGGTTTTTCCAAGTGGTGTTTTGACCCTGGGTCCTGTATGCTGTTCTTGGAGCTTGGACACAGATGCTGAGCTGCTCTGTGCCACCTACAAGTCTTCTGTTTTTTGGTTACCCTCCTCGGAAAACCCTGAATGGCTGAGAGCACTAAGCCTGGGTGACATCAAAGAAAGCTTTGTTGCGTCTTTCACCAAGGAAACTGGACCAAAACAAAGTTTTTTTAAAATCACCTTTGTTTATCCCTTATAGAGATTCCCTCAGGTCATGTACAGGGAGCTTGGCACCAAGGCCCAGCCCCAGGAATTCATGTGGAAGTTCCTTCTGTTGCTCCCTGGTCTGCTCTGGGCCTCAGAGTACAGGTTTGATGCTGAGGAGTCACCAGTATTCAGTCCTCCCTCAGGCCATGGGAAAAGCCCGGAGGTCCAGAGGGCAGCCTAGGCCTCCTGCAAGTCATTTGAAACTCATGACATCCTCCACAACCACTCACGCTACTCGTATACAGGCCTGAATGGCGCACACGCATTGAAAAGCCTTCCGTCCCGAGATGCACTAGCATTACATCGATGGCGCAAAGCGCTCAAGCTAGGCCTCTTCCCCCGCCCCTTCCTGTGAAAAAAACGCCACCCAGAGCCAAAGGCCTCAGAAACATGGCTTGCTGGTCTTTGACCTGTGAGTGACCCACTCTCCAAGATGCCTTCTGAGTTTGGAATTGGGATTGGAAATTTCCAAAACTTCTCCATTTGTCAATTTGGATCACAGGTAATCTTGCATGTTGGCCACACTGTCCTCCCCTCTGAGGACCTCTTTACCTTAAATTCCATCGCTGAACCCTTTGCAAATCGAATTGAGGAACCACTCTGCCTGAATGCACTCTCATTTCATTAGAACCGGGAATTGGTGGTGAACTTTAATCTCCAAGAATCATGTCCATGCAGTGTGGCCTAATTTCCTCTTTTTGGGCATAGTGGTACCCCCCTGAGCATCTGAGGATGAACCCTTGAATAAAAAAGTCTACTGAGGAGACTCCTGACCCGGAACAGGTCTTTTCCACCAACTACTCCACCCATCTATGTGGTCATTGACCTGTCATGGATCAAGGCCAGAAGGGATACTAGCCTGGTTTGATTCATATCTTAGGAACTCAATGGGGGCAGAAATTCTCATAAGCAACTCGAAAAAGTCGAAGATTGTGGCTTCCGCTGACTATTGCATGCATTTCATCTTTTTTTTCCTCATCAAACCTAAAAGGATGACATTGTTGCCTGAGTGAATTGAAAGAAACCTATACCCCTAAACCGGTCCCACATGCACGATGCATGTTTCTACTTTCATGCACGTTTCTGTGTTATACACAATATGTGACCACATATTTTCACACAACTCTATTTTTAGCCAGCAGATTTCTTTACTTTTTTTATTTTCATTGTCCTTCACACACGTATTTCTTTAGTGGTGTTTCGTTTTTTATTGATTTTTTTAAATTAAAATCAACGGGCAATGTCCTAAGTGACTTCACATCGACACATTAAATTGAAACTCATAGATAGACATGGGAAAAAAAAAAAAAAAAAAAAAGAAAGATAAGAAAAGAAACCAGTGCCAACTTCAATGTCCTAACAGATTTTCACCTCTAACTGTTGTTAACAATTGCATAGATTTGGCCCACTTCACGATAATGGGGATACATGGTAATGTATCTCGTAACCACTCTTCGAAAAAAAACAGGTTTCCAAGTGGTGTTTTGACCCTGGGTCCTGTATGCTGTTCTTGGAGCTTGGACACAGATGCTGATGCTGCTCTGTGCCACCTACAAGTCTTCTGTTTTTTGGTTACCCTCGGACCCTGAATGGCTGAGAAGCACTAGAGCCTGGTGACATCAAAGAAAAGCTTTGTTGCGTCTTTTCACCAAGGAAACTGGACCAAAACAAAGTTTTTAAAAATCACCTTTGTTATCCCTTATAGAGATTCCCTGCAGGTCATGTACAGGGAGCTTGGCACCAAGGCCCAGCCCCAGGAATTCATGTGGAAGTTCCTTCTGTTGCTCCTGTCTGCTCTGGCCTCAGAGTACAGGTTTGATGCTGAGGAGTCACCAGTATTCAGTCCTCCCTCAGGGCCATGGGAAAAGCCCAGAGAGGTCCAGAGGGCACCTAGGCCTCCTGCAAGTCATTTGAAACTCATGACATCCTCCACAACCACTCACAGCTACTCTATACAGGCCTGAATGGCGCACAAACGACGCATTGAAAAGCCTTCCGCGAGATGGCACTAGCATTACATCGATGGCGCAAAGCGCTCAAGCTAGTGCCTCTTCCCCCGCCCTTCCTGTGAGAAAAAACGCCACCCAGAGCCAAAGGCCTCAGGAAACATGGCTTGCTCGTCTTTTGACCTGTGAGTGACCCAGCTCTCCAAGATGCCTTCTGAGTTTGGAATTGGGATTGGAAATTTCCAAAAACTTCTCCATTTGTCAATTTGGATCACAGGATCTTGCATGTTGGCCACACTGTTCCTCCCTCTGAGGACCTCTTTACCTTAAATTCCATCGCTGAAAAACCCGTTTTCAGAAATCGAATTGAGGAACCACTCTGGGGCCTGAATGCACTCTCATTTCATTAGAACCAGGAATTGGTGGAACTTTTAATCTCCAAGAATCATGTCCATGCAGGTGTGGCCTAATTCCTCTTTTGGGCATGTGTAACCCTGAGCATCTGAGGATGAACCCTTTGAATAAAAAAGTCTACTGAGGAGACTCCTGACCCGGAACAGGTCTTTTCCCAACCAACTACTCACCCATCTATGTGGTCATTGACCTGTCATGGATCAAGGCCAGAAGGGATACTAGCCTGTTTGATTTCATATCTTAGGAACTCAATGGGGGCAGGAAATTCTCATAAGCAACTCGAAAAAGTCGAAGATTGTGGGCTTCCGCTGACTATTGCATGCATTTTCATCTTTTTTTTTCCTCATCAAACCTAAAAAGGATGACATTTGCCTGTGAAAATTGAAAGAAACCTATACCCCTAAACCGGTCTCCATGCACGATGCATGTTTCTACTTTCATGCACGTTTCTGTGTTATACACAATATGTGACCACATATTTCACACAACTCTATTTTTAGCCAGCAGATTTCTTTACTTTTTATTTTCATTGTCCTTCACACACGTATTTCTTAGTGGTTTTTCGTTTTTTTTGATTTTTTTTAAATTAAAATCAACGGCAATGTCCTAAGTGACTTCACATCGACACATTAAATTGAAACTCATAGATAGACATGAAAATAAAAAAAAAAGAAAGATAAGAAAAGAAACCAGTGCCAACTTCAATGTCCTACAGATTTTCACCTCTACTGTTGTTAACAATTGCATAGATTTGCCCACTTCACGATAATGGGGATACATGGTAATGTATCTCGTAACCACTCTTCGAAAAAACAGGTTTCCCAATGGTGTTTTGACCCTGGGTCCTGTATGCTGTTCTTGGAGCTTGGACACAGATGCTGATGCTGCTCTGTGCCACCTACAAGTCTTCTGTTTTTTGGTTACCCTCGACCCTGAATGGCTGAGAAGCACTAGAGCCTGGTGACATCAAAGAAAGCTTTGTTGCGTCTTTCACCAAGGAAACTGACCAAAACAAAGTTTTTTAAAATCACCTTTGTTATCCCTTATAGAGATTCCCTCAGTCATGTACAGGGAGCTTGCACCAAGGCCCAGCCCCAGGAATTCATGTGGAAGTTACCTTCTGTTGCTCCTGGTCTGCTCTGGGCCTCAGAGTACAGGTTTGATGCTGAGGAGTCACCATATTCAGTCCTCCCTCAGGCCATGGGAAAAGCCCGGGAGGTCCAGAGGGCAGCCTAGGCCTCCAGCAAGTCATTTGAAACTCATGACATCCTCCACAACCACTCACACTACTCGAATACAGGCCTGAATGGCGCACACGGCATTGAAAAGCCTTCCGCGAGATGGCACTAGCATTACATCGATGGCGCAAAGCGCTCAAGCTAGGCCTCTTCCCCCGCCCCTTCCTGTGAGAAAAAAACGCCACCCAAGCCAAAGGCCTCAGGAAACATGGCTTGCTGGTCTTTTGACCTGTGAGTGACCCACTCTCCAAGATGCCTTCTGAGTTTGGAATTGGGATTGGAAATTTCCAAAACTTCTCCATTTGTCAATTTGGATCACAGATCTTGCATGTTGGCCACACTGTCCTCCCTCTGAGGACCCTCTTTCACCTTAAATTCCATCGCTGAACCCGTTTCAAATCGAATTGAGGAACCACTCTGGGGCCTGAATGCACTCTCATTTCATTAGAACCGGGAATTGGTGAACTTTAATCTCCAAGAATCATGTCCATGCAGGTGCGGCCTAATTCCTCTTTTTGGGCATGTGTACGGGTACCCTGAGCATCTGAGGATGAACCCTTGAATAAAAAAGTCTACTGAGGAGACTCCTGACCCGGGAACAGTCATTTTTCCAACCAACTACTCACCCATCTATGTGGTCATTGACCTGGTCATCACGGGATCAAGGCCAGAAGGATACAGCCTGGTTTGATTTCATATCTTAGGAACTCAATGGGGGCAGGAAATTCTCATAAGCAACTCGAAAAAGTCGAAGGATGTGGGCTTCCCGCTGACTATTTGCATGCATTTCTCATCTTTTTTTCCTCATCAAACCTAAAAGGATGACATTTGCCGTGAATTGAAAGAAACCTATACCCCTAAACCGGCCTCTCCATGCACGATGCATGTTTCTACTTTCATGCACGTTTTCTGTGTTATACACAATATGTGACCACATATTTCACACAACTCTATTTTTAGCCAGCAGATTTCTTTACTTTTTTTTTATTTTCATTGTCCTTCACACACCTATTTCTTTAGTGGTGTTTCGTTTTTTATTGATTTTTTAATTAAAATCAACGGGCAATGTCCTAAGTGACTTCACATCGACACATTAAATTGAAACTCATAGATAGACATGAAAATTTAAAAAAAAAGAAAGATAAGAAAAGAAACCAGTGCCAACTTCAATGTCCTAACAGATTTTCACCTCTACTGTTGTTAACATTGCATAGATTTGGCCCACTTCACGATAATGTGGGGATACATGGTAATGTATCTCGTAACCAGCTCTTCGAAAAAACAGGTTTCCAAGTGGTGTTTTGACCCTGGTCCTGTATGCTGTTCTTGGAGCTTGGACACAGATCTGATGCTGCTCTGTGCCACCTAACAAGTCTTCTGTTTTTTGGTTACCCTCGACCCTGAATGGCTGAGAGCACTAGAGCCTGGTGACATCAAAGAAAGCTTTGTTGCGTCTTTCACCAAGGAAACTGGACCAAAACAAAGTTTTTAAAATCACCTTTGTTATCCCTTATAGAGATTCCCTCAGGTCATG
>JAKELJ010001313.1:0-10000 GCA_025594165.1 Tamias sibiricus
TTTTCAGTGAAATTCGCCTAATCAGGGTAAACATCCAATAGGCTCTAAACAAAAAAGCCGTGATGGTGAGATGACCAAATTTGGGGAGCCATGAGGGACACAAGAGAGAATCATTTTGTCAGAGTTTCATTGAAATACACAAAGAAACCTAGTACCCAGAAGCTATGAAACATGGAATTATTTCCAGTTGGCTAAATCGCTTTTCTGTGAGTTTGAAACTCTTTTGCTACCTAGTGATTCAGCTTTGAGATACTTGAACCAGGACAGAAGCACAGTGTGCTCTTGTGATATGAAGTGCTTTTATGCATTTTCAAAGTTCTAGCTTTAACCATTGAGGAATTAAACTACAGGCGTTTTCAGTGAAATTCGCATAATCAGGGTAAATATCCAATAGGCTCTAAACAAAAAACCCGTGAGGTGGATTGACCACATTTGGGGAGCTATGAGGGGCCCAAGAGAGAATCATTTTGTCAGAGTTTCATTGAAATACACAAGGAAACCTAGTACCCACAAGCTAAGAAACATGGAATTATTTCAAGTTGGCAAAAACGCTTTATTGTGAGTTTGAAACTCTTTTGCTACCTAGTGATTCAGCTTTGATATACTTGAACCAGGATAGAAGCACAGTGTTCTCTTGTGATCTAAAGTGTTGTTCTGCGTTTTTAAAGTTCTAGCATTAACCATTGAGGATTTAAACTAACAGGCGTTTTCAGTGAAATTCGCCTAATCAGGGTAAACATCCAATAACTCTAAAAAAAAAAAACCCGTGATGGTGGGATGACCAAATTTGGGGAGCCATGAGGGGCACAAGAGAGAATCATTCTGTCAGAGTTTCATTGAAATACACAAAGAACCCTAGAACCCAGAAGCTAAGAAATATGGAATTATTTCCAGTTGGCTAAATCGCTTTCCTGTGAGTTTGAAACTCTTTTGCTACATAGTGATTCATCTTTGAGATACTTGAACCAGGACAGAAGCACAGTGTGCTCTTGTGATCTGAAGTGCTTTTCTGCATTTTCAATGTTCTAGCATTAACCATTGAAGAATGAAACTACAGGGGTTTTAGGTGAAATTCGCCTAATCAGGGTAAACATCCAATAGGCTCTAAACAAAAAACCCGTGATGGTGGGATGACCAAATTTGGGGAGCCATGAGGGGCCCAAGAGAGAATCATTTTGTTACAGTTTCAATGAAATACACAAAGAAACCTAGTACCCACAAGCTAAGAAACATGGAATTATTTCCAGTTGGCTAAAACGCTTTTCTGTGAGTTTGAAACTCTTTTTCTACCTAGTGATTCAGCTTTGAGATACATGAACCACGATAGAAGCACAGTGTGCTCTTGTGATCTAAAGTGTTGTTCTGCGTTTTTAAAGTTCTAGCATTAACCATTGAGGATTTAAACTAACAGGCATTTTCAGTGAAATTCGCCTAATCAGGGTAAACATCCAATAGGCTCTAAACAAAAAAGCCGTGATGGTGAGATGACCAAATTTGGGGAGCCATGAGGGACACAAGAGAGAATCATTTCGTCAGAGTTTCATTGAAATACACAAAGAAACCTAGTACCCAGATGCTAAGAAACATGGAATTATTTTCAGTTGGCTAAATCGCTTTTCTGTGAGTTTCAAACTCTTTTGCTACCTAGTGACTCATGTTTGAGATACTTGAACCAGGACAGGAGCACAGTGTGCTCTTGTCATATGAAGTGCTTTTATGCATTTTCAAAGTTCTAGCATTAACCATTGAAGAATTAAACTACAGGCGTTTTCAGTGAAATTCGCCTAATCAGGGTAAACATCCAATAGGCTCTAAACAAAAAACCCGTGATGGTGGATTGACCACATTTTGGGAGCCATGAGGGGCCCAAGAGAGAATCATTTTGTCAGAGTTTCATTGAAATACACAAAGAAACCTAGTACCCACAAGCTAAGAAACATGGAATTATTTCCAGGTGGCTAAAACGCTTTTCTGTGAGTTTGAAAATCTTTTGCTAACTAGTGATTCATCTTTGAGATACTTGAACCAGGACAGAAGCACAGTGTGCTCTTGTGAACTAAAGTGTTGTTCTGCATTTTCAAAGTTCTAGCATTAACCATTTAAGAATTAAACTCACAGGCGTTTTCAGGCATTTTCGCCTAATCAGGGTAAACATCCAATAGACTGTAAACAAAACACCCTTGATGGAGGGATGACCGAATTTGGGGAATCTTGAGGGTCACATCAGAGAATCATTTTTTCAGAGTTTCATTGAAATACACAAATAAACCTAGTTCCCAGAAGCTAAGAAACATGGAATTATTTCCAGTTCGCTAAAACGCTTTTCTGTGAGTTTGTAAATCTTTTTCTACCTAGTGATTCATCTTTCAGATACTTGAACCAGGATAGAAGCACAGTGTGCTCTTGTGATCTGAAGTTCTTTTCTGCATTTTAAAGTTCTAGCATTAACCATTGAGGAATTAAACTACAGGCGTTTTCAGTGAAATTCGCCTAATCAGGGTAAACATCCAATAGGCTCTAAACAAAAAAAACCCATGATGGTGGGATGACCAAATTTGGGTAGCCATGAGGGGCACAAAAGAGAATCATTCTGTAAGAGTTTCATTGAAATACACAAAGAACCCTAGTACCCAGAAGCTAAGAAACATGGAATTATTTTCAGTTGGATAAATTGCTTTTCTGTGAGTTTGAAACTCTTTTGCTACCTAGTGATTCACCTTTGAGATACTTGAACCAGGACAGAAGCACAGTGTGCTCTTGTGATCTGAAGTGATTTGATGCATTTTCAAAGTTCTAGAATTAACCATTGAGGAATTAAACTACAGGCAATTTCAGTGAAATTCGCCTAATCAGGGTAAACATCCAATAGGCTCTAAACAAAAAACCCGTGATGGTGGGATGACCAAATTTGGGGAGCCATGAGGGGCCCAAGAGAGAATCATTTTGTCACAGTTTCATTGAAATACACAAAGAAACCTAGTAACCACAAGCTAAGAAACATGGCAATATTTCCAGGTGGCTAAAACGCTTTTCTGTGAGTTTGAAACTCTTTTGCTACCTAGTGATTCAGCTTTGATATACTTGAACCAGGATAGAAGCACAGTGTGCTCTTGTGATCTAAAGTGTTGTTCTGCGTTTTTAAAGTTCTAGCATTAACCATTGAGGATTTAAACTAACAGGCATTTTCAGTGAAATTCGCCTAATCAGGGTAAACATCCAATAGGCTCTAAAACAAAAAAGCCGTGATGGTGAGATGACCAAATTTGGGGAGCCATGAGGGACACAAGAGAGAATCATTTTGTCAGAGTTTCATTGAAATACACAAAGAAACCTAGTACCCAGAAGCTATGAAACATGGAATTATTTCCAGTTGGCTAAATCGCTTTTCTGTGAGTTTGAAACTCTTTTGCTACCTAGTGATTCAGCTTTGAGATACTTGAACCAGGACAGAAGCACAGTGTGCTCTTGTGATATGAAGTGCTTTTATGCATTTTCAAAGTTCTAGCTTTAACCATTGAGGAATTAAACTACAGGCGTTTTCAGTGAAATTCGCATAATCAGGGTAAATATCCAATAGGCTCTAAACAAAAAACCCGTGAGGGTGGATTGACCACATTTGGGGAGCTATGAGGGGCCCAAGAGAGAATCATTTTGTCAGAGTTTCATTGAAATACACAAGGAAACCTAGTACCCACAAGCTAAGAAACATGGAATTATTTCAAGTTGGCAAAAACGCTTTATTGTGAGTTTGAAACTCTTTTGCTACCTAGTGATTCAGCTTTGATATACTTGAACCAGGATAGAAGCACAGTGTTCTCTTGTGATCTAAAGTGTTGTTCTGCGTTTTTAAAGTTCTAGCATTAACCATTGAGGATTTAAACTAACAGGCGTTTTCAGTGAAATTCGCCTAATCAGGGTAAACATCCAATAACTCTAAACAAAAAAACCCGTGATGGTGGGATGACCAAATTTGGGGAGCCATGAGGGGCACAAGAGAGAATCATTCTGTCAGAGTTTCATTGAAATACACAAAGAACCCTAGAACCCAGAAGCTAAGAAATATGGAATTATTTCCAGTTGGCTAAATCGCTTTCCTGTGAGTTTGAAACTCTTTTGCTACATAGTGATTCATCTTTGAGATACTTGAACCAGGACAGAAGCACAGTGTGCTCTTGTGATCTGAAGTGCTTTTCTGCATTTTCAATGTTCTAGCATTAACCATTGAAGAATGAAACTACAGGGTTTTAGGTGAAATTCGCCTAATCAGGGTAAACATCCAATAGGCTCTAAACAAAAAACCCGTGATGGTGGGATGACCAAATTTGGGGAGCCATGAGGGGCCCAAGAGAGAATCATTTTGTTACAGTTTCAATGAAATACACAAAGAAACCTAGTACCCACAAGCTAAGAAACATGGAATTATTTCCAGTTGGCTAAAACGCTTTTCTGTGAGTTTGAAACTCTTTTTCTACCTAGTGATTCAGCTTTGAGATACATGAACCACGATAGAAGCACAGTGTGCTCTTGTGATCTAAAGTGTTGTTCTGCGTTTTTAAAGTTCTAGCATTAACCATTGAGGATTTAAACTAACAGGCATTTTCAGTGAAATTCGCCTAATCAGGGTAAACATCCAATAGGCTCTAAACAAAAAAGCCGTGATGGTGAGATGACCAAATTTGGGGAGCCATGAGGGACACAAGAGAGAATCATTTCGTCAGAGTTTCATTGAAATACACAAAGAAACCTAGTACCCAGATGCTAAGAAACATGGAATTATTTTCAGTTGGCTAAATCGCTTTTCTGTGAGTTTGAAACTCTTTTGCTACCTAGTGACTCATGTTTGAGATACTTGAACCAGGACAGGAGCACAGTGTGCTCTTGTCATATGAAGTGCTTTTATGCATTTTCAAAGTTCTAGCATTAACCATTGAAGAATTAAACTACAGGCGTTTTCAGTGAAATTCGCCTAATCAGGGTAAACATCCAATAGGCTCTAAACAAAAAACCCGTGATGGTGGATTGACCACATTTGGGGAGCCATGAGGGGCCCAAGAGAGAATCATTTTGTCAGAGTTTCATTGAAATACACAAAGAAACCTAGTACCCACAAGCTAAGAAACATGGAATTATTTCCAGGTGGCTAAAACGCTTTTCTGTGAGTTTGAAAATCTTTTGCTAACTAGTGATTCATCTTTGAGATACTTGAACCAGGACAGAAGCACAGTGTGCTCTTGTGAACTAAAGTGTTGTTCTGCATTTTCAAAGTTCTAGCATTAACCATTTAAGAATTAAACTCACAGGCGTTTTCAGGCATTTTCGCCTAATCAGGGTAAACATCCAATAGACTGTAAACAAAACACCCTTGATGGAGGGATGACCGAATTTGGGGAATCTTGAGGGGCACATCAGAGAATCATTTTTTCAGAGTTTCATTGAAATACACAAATAAACCTAGTTCCCAGAAGCTAAGAAACATGGAATTATTTCCAGTTCGCTAAAACGCTTTTCTGTGAGTTTGTAAATCTTTTTCTACCTAGTGATTCATCTTTCAGATACTTGAACCAGGATAGAAGCACAGTGTGCTCTTGTGATCTGAAGTTCTTTTCTGCATTTTAAAGTTCTAGCATTAACCATTGAGGAATTAAACTACAGGCGTTTTCAGTGAAATTCGCCTAATCAGGGTAAACATCCAATAGGCTCTAAACAAAAAAACCCATGATGGTGGGATGACCAAATTTGGGTAGCCATGAGGGGCACAAAAGAGAATCATTCTGTAAGAGTTTCATTGAAATACACAAAGAACCCTAGTACCCAGAAGCTAAGAAACATGGAATTATTTTCAGTTGGATAAATTGCTTTTCTGTGAGTTTGAAACTCTTTTGCTACCTAGTGATTCACCTTTGAGATACTTGAACCAGGACAGAAGCACAGTGTGCTCTTGTGATCTGAAGTGATTTGATGCATTTTCAAAGTTCTAGAATTAACCATTGAGGAATTAAACTACAGGCAATTTCAGTGAAATTCGCCTAATCAGGGTAAACATCCAATAGGCTCTAAACAAAAAACCCGTGATGGTGGGATGACCAAATTTGGGGAGCCATGAGGGGCCCAAGAGAGAATCATTTTGTCACAGTTTCATTGAAATACACAAAGAAACCTAGTAACCACAAGCTAAGAAACATGGCAATATTTCCAGGTGGCTAAAACGCTTTTCTGTGAGTTTGAAACTCTTTTGCTACCTAGTGATTCAGCTTTGATATACTTGAACCAGGATAGAAGCACAGTGTGCTCTTGTGATCTAAAGTGTTGTTCTGCGTTTTTAAAGTTCTAGCATTAACCATTGAGGATTTAAACTAACAGGCATTTTCAGTGAAATTCGCCTAATCAGGGTAAACATCCAATAGGCTCTAAACAAAAAACCCGTGATGGTGAGATGACCAAATTTGGGGAGCCATGAGGGACACAAGAGAGAATCATTTTGTCAGAGTTTCATTGAAATACACAAAGAAACCTAGTACCCAGAAGCTATGAAACATGGAATTATTTCCAGTTGGCTAAATCGCTTTTCTGTGAGTTTGAAACTCTTTTGCTACCTAGTGATTCAGCTTTGAGATACTTGAACCAGGACAGAAGCACAGTGTGCTCTTGTGATATGAAGTGCTTTTCTGCATTTTCAAAGTTCTAGCTTTAACCATTGAGGAATTAAACTACAGGCGTTTTCAGTGAAATTCGCATAATCAGGGTAAATATCCAATAGGCTCTAAACAAAAAACCCGTGAGGGTGGGATTGACCACATTTGGGGAGCCATGAGGGGCCCAAGAGAGAATCATTTTGTCAGAGTTTCATTGAAATACACAAAGAAACCTAGTACCCACAAGCTAAGAAACATGGAATTATTTCCAGTTGGCAAAAACGCTTTATTGTGAGTTTGAAACTCTTTTGCTACCTAGTGATTCAGCTTTGATATACTTGAACCAGGATAGAAGCACAGTGTTCTCTTGTGATCTAAAGTGTTGTTCTGCGTTTTTAAAGTTCTAGCATTAACCATTGAGGATTTAAACTAACAGGCGTTTTCAGTGAAATTCGCCTAATCAGGGTAAACATCCAATAACTCTAAACAAAAAAAAACCCGTGATGGTGGGATGACCAAATTTGGGGAGCCATGAGGGGCACAAGAGAGAATCATTCTGTCAGAGTTTCATTGAAATACACAAAGAACCCTAGAACCCAGAAGCTAAGAAACATGGAATTATTTCCAGTTGGCTAAATCGCTTTTCTGTGAGTTTGAAACTCTTTTGCTACCTAGTGATTCATCTTTGAGATACTTGAACCAGGACAGAAGCACAGTGTGCTCTTGTGATCTGAAGTGCTTTTTCTGCATTTTCAAAGTTCTAGCATTAACCATTGAAGAATTAAACTACAGGCGTTTTCAGTGAAATTCGCCTAATCAGGGTAAACATCCAATAGGCTCTAAACAAAAAACCCGTGATGGTGGGATGACCAAATTTGGGGAGCCATGAGGGGCCCAAGAGAGAATCATTTTGTCAGAGTTTCATTGAAATACACAAAGAAACCTAGTACCCACAAGCTAAGAAACATGGAATTATTTCCAGTGGCTAAAACGCTTTTCTGTGAGTTTGAAACTCTTTTGCTACCTAGTGATTCAGCTTTGAGATACTTGAACCAGGACAGAAGCACAGTGTGCTCTTGTGAACTAAAGTGTTGTTCTGCGTTTTCAAAGTTCTAGCATTAACCATTTAAGAATTAAACTCACAGGCGTTTTCAGGCATTTTCGCCTAATCAGGGTAAACATCCAATAGACTGTAAACAAAACACCCTTGATGGAGGGATGACCGAATTTGGGGAATCTTGAGGGGCACATCAGAGAATCATTTTTTCAGAGTTTCATTGAAATACACAAATAAACCTAGTCCCAGAAGCTAAGAAACATGGAATTATTTCCAGTTCGCTAAAACGCTTTTCTGTGAGTTTGTAAATCTTTTTCTACCTAGTGATTCATCTTTCAGATACTTGAACCAGGATAGAAGCACAGTGTGCTCTTGTGATCTGAAGTGTTTTCTGCATTTTAAAGTTCTAGCATTAACCATTGAGGAATTAAACTACAGGCGTTTTCAGTGAAATTCGCCTAATCAGGGTAAACATCCAATAGGCTCTAAACAAAAAAACCCATGATGGTGGATGACCAAATTTGGGTAGCCATGAGGGGCACAAAAGAGAATCATTCTGTAAGAGTTTCATTGAAATACACAAAGAAACCTAGTACCCAGAAGCTAAGAAACATGGAATTATTTTCAGTTGGATAAATTGCTTTTCTGTGAGTTTGAAACTCTTTTGCTACCTAGTGATTCACCTTTGAGATACTTGAACCAGGACAGAAGCACAGTGTGCTCTTGTGATCTGAAGTGATTTGATGCATTTTCAAAGTTCTAGAATTAACCATTGAGGAATTAAACTACAGGCGTTTTCAGTGAAATTCGCCTAATCAGGGTAAACATCCAATAGGCTCTAAACAAAAAACCCGTGATGGTGGGATGACCAAATTTGGGGAGCCATGAGGGGCCCAAGAGAGAATCATTTTGTCACAGTTTCATTGAAATACACAAAGAAACCTAGTAACCCACAAGCTAAGAAACATGGCAATTATTTCCAGGTGGCTAAAACGCTTTTCTGTGAGTTTGAAACTCTTTTGCTACCTAGTGATTCAGCTTTGATATACTTGAACCAGGATAGAAGCACAGTGTGCTCTTGTGATCTAAAGTGTTGTTCTGCGTTTTTAAAGTTCTAGCATTAACCATTGAGGATTTAAACTAACAGGCATTTTCAGTGAAATTCGCCTAATCAGGGTAAACATCCAATAGGCTCTAAACAAAAAAGCCGTGATGGTGAGATGACCAAATTTGGGGAGCCATGAGGGACACAAGAGAGAATCATTTTGTCAGAGTTTCATTGAAATACACAAAGAAACCTAGTACCCAGAAGCTATGAAACATGGAATTATTTCCAGTTGGCTAAATCGCTTTTCTGTGAGTTTGAAACTCTTTTGCTACCTAGTGATTCAGCTTTGAGATACTTGAACCAGGACAGAAGCACAGTGTGCTCTTGTGATATGAAGTGCTTTTATGCATTTTCAAAGTTCTAGCTTTAACCATTGAGGAATTAAACTACAGGCGTTTTCAGTGAAATTCGCATAATCAGGGTAAATATCCAATAGGCTCTAAACAAAAAACCCGTGAGGGTGGATTGACCACATTTGGGGAGCTATGAGGGGCCCAAGAGAGAATCATTTTGTCAGAGTTTCATTGAAATACACAAGGAAACCTAGTACCCACAAGCTAAGAAACATGGAATTATTTCAAGTTGGCAAAAACGCTTTATTGTGAGTTTGAAACTCTTTTGCTACCTAGTGATTCAGCTTTGATATACTTGAACCAGGATAGAAGCACAGTGTTCTCTTGTGATCTAAAGTGTTGTTCTGCGTTTTTAAAGTTCTAGCATTAACCATTGAGGATTTAAACTAACAGGCGTTTTCAGTGAAATTCGCCTAATCAGGGTAAACATCCAATAACTCTAAACAAAAAAAACCCGTGATGGTGGGATGACCAAATTTGGGGAGCCATGAGGGGCACAAGAGAGAATCATTCTGTCAGAGTTTCATTGAAATACACAAAGAACCCTAGAACCCAGAAGCTAAGAAATATGGAATTATTTCCAGTTGGCTAAATCGCTTTCTGTGAGTTTGAAACTCTTTTGCTACATAGTGATTCATCTTTGAGATACTTGAACCAGGACAGAAGCACAGTGTGCTCTTGTGATCTGAAGTGCTTTTCTGCATTTTCAATGTTCTAGCATTAACCATTGAAGAATTAAACTACAGGGGTTTTAGGTGAAATTCGCCTAATCAGGGTAAACATCCAATAGGCTCTAAACAAAAAACCCGTGATGGTGGGATGACCAAATTTGGGGAGCCATGAGGGGCCC